>AWYD02001350.1:0-97658 GCA_000504365.2 Pseudocercospora pini-densiflorae CBS 125139
ATACTATACTATCGGAGATACCGACAATAGTAAAGAATCTAAGATATATACTAGGTAGAGTTCCTCTCTAGAAGGGATAAGCAATTAAGCAATATTCAGCCTATCTACTACTCAATTTAACAGTCACTAAGCACGCTCGATCAAACATTCATCTGTGAATTCATGGGAACCACATCCTGGCCTGCAACCTGTAACTGAGCAAGCTATAGTGACCGGGTACATGTTTTCTGTCTACAGGCATAAGAGGTCGAACATCGAGTCATCGACTACAGCGACTGGACAGGCGTCAATTGTAGGCGCGACTTCCTTCGGCACGGGACGAGGTCAGAGAAAGGGAAATGCGTTTCTGGACGGCTTGAAATGAGACTTCTACCAAGCGATAGATGCCACTGGGACTGAGATTCTCATCGAGACGAATACACCTAGGGCCGGGCTACAACGAGAGTTGGCGCCCTCACATCGGCCTTCCCCATCCGAAATCCGCAGCGCCAGGCTCTGCAACCATCGTATCTCGACTGACCAGCATCAGCTAATACTCAGCTGCACTCTTCGACGATGTACCTTTTCTTCAACAGATCTCACCGGGAATCTCATGTAAGCTCTCCTCACGAGAGCTGAGAGGTTTTATCGATCTTCAGGGTTGCCGATATCTTTGTATTCTCTGGAATCAGTTGGCAATCAAGTACGTACTTTGGGAGCATGCTGTAAGGGGACGATGTGCAGCTGGAGATTCTGGCCTTGCTGAGCGGATCTATGCGTCAAACGTATCCTGCACGTCCCCATTCCAGCATTCGCCACGAAAAGCACCCTGACAACATCAGAATCAGCCACTGTGCTACTGCCAAGAAGAAATCCACATGTTCGTCACTTTCGACTGATTCTCATGCCAGTTGAGCAATGCCTACGACCTCAGCGCTCGAGCGGGCGATCAGATCTACTGCCTGATTAGGCTCCTGATCTGCCAAGCTCAACTCTGATCCAGGTCGATTGCTGCGAGGTCGAAATAAGCAGCAAAGTCGTTGTGACCATCCTCACCCCAACTGAGCACTGCTCGCCAGCGCTACAGAAAGAGCGGCTCGCACCCCTGCCCTCAATGGTCCAGAAAGCCAGCGGGTCAACCACTACGCGATACAATCTTGTCACCAACCGACACACCAGATCTACGTGGTCAAGTGGGAAGAGTTCAGGGTGAGAAGCTCATTAGCTGAATGTGCCTTCACAAACCAAGACTGTTCCGAGTTCGGAAGCCTTCATCTTGCTTGATCGATCTTTCCAGTACGAGTCGACTTCTACAGAGGCAGCGGCATCATATGATTGTGGCGTCCTGCTTCGGAATTAATCTCATTCCCGGACCTAATGTCGCTCGAACGCTTCGCTACTTGGTGGTGCAACACTTCCGTCTACCTTTCAGATTTTCTTTTGTCCACCGCATCTCCTTCCGATCAGAACGCCTGAATGGGATCTCTCGAGATGTCGAACCAGATGATGAAGAACTTGATCTCCCACGACAACAGCCATCGCCACTTTTGACAGAGTGCCTGAGGTGGCACCAACTCATCGACAGCAGAGCTGTCTTAGGACGTTCTCCTGGGTGACCACACAATGGATCTTTTCGAGGATAGCAAAGGTCCGACGCTTTCGAGAACTGTTCCAATTTGTCCAGCATCATCCGGATCTACCCATGGTCAAAGCATATAGCCGCCTCCGTGCAGCTATTACCAGGACCTTCTCTTGCGAAACCGCAGGTTCTTGGAAGAGTACAAGTCTATCAGCATCAGCTTCTCCGAACATTCTCTGCAAGTGACGACAACCAAGGCTGTCGAGACTGCGACCGCTTTGATCCGAGCAGTCGAAAGCCCTCGGCGACGAAGGATTAAGGCTTTGCTTGAGGGGAGATTGCCGCCTGTCGATCAAGTGAACACGAGAAAGATGCTAGAACACGCTGAACCCAGCAACGGCTTCTTTCGCAGATACCTTGGAATTTTTTATCCCGCGAGTTCCAGACGAGCGCATGTCCTATCAGGGTTGTCTTGAATCCACTGGCCAGCAACGCAGCCCTACTTCATTGTTGGTATCAAGCTCGCTCCGTTTGCTGTCAGGTTCAACACGCTTGACGCTTCACGAGACTGAATCAACGGCGCTGATTTACGAAGTTCTCCTTTCTCCAACAATCGCTGATCGAGACAATATTCTCCCACTACAACGTGGACACAAGTAGGCCTCCACGACCTCGACTGACGCGCATCGTGGCACGGTCCGTAACACGATTCCAACGACGAGATGGAAGTCGACCTTGAAGTCGCTGCGCAAAAATGGCGTAGGGGGATCAGATCTGCTATGCTGCATTGGAGGCAGTGTATGTGACCCGCAGGAGCACAACGTCTGCCGATAGAGCTTCGATGTCGCCCTAGCCAGAAAGAGCATCATTCATTGATGCTGTGTCAATGGAAGAGGCCGCAGATGTGTCACCACACTGGCCGATAAGTGGACACAGGAATCTGTACACTGGCGATCAATAGATCTTGCCGTCGCCGTTCGATTTGGCTGAGCTGAGCTGCTGCTGCCAAATCCAGAGAAAGTGGAGAGTCGACACGAGCACTGTCTGCGACAATTCTCCCCTTGTTCTTCTAGCAGCTGCCTACCGACATGACTTGGCGAGCAAAAGTCTCAATTCATCACCTTTCACAGACAACGAGCCGCTTCGAACATGCAAGCTGATGAAACAATCTATCGGTAAGCACTATCACAGTCAACTCAGATCGTGAAACTAGCTTTCCAAAGGACATCTTCAACCTCCGGGTCCCGCTGCCTGACGTAGCAGGGATCTTGGTAAACAAATCCTGTGCATTCCAACCGATGTTGAGAGGGCGGCGAATCGAGCAAACTCTTAGCCGAGTAAGTGAGGGCGTCGATTCGTTGCTCAAGGAACAGACTGCAATGTCAGAATAGCAACGTCTCGTATCTTACCTTCAAAGGACGAAACTGAATGCTTACGTACTGTCCGAAGGATGCCTGCCTGCTCGCATCGAGACCTTCGATTTTGATCAAAGCAAGACCTACACGAAAGGGTCCTCGCGACCTGTCCAGGCACCAAAGCATCTCTTTGATATGTTGCCTTTGACGCTTCCAAGGTTCAAGCTGAGCTGATTCTGCCAAGACATGCAGGTATTTCCATCAAGACCGAAGTTCGCTCCGGACCTGCTGTAGAAATAGAAAGACTAGTGTAAGTCTATCACGATTGCATCATATGGCCTCAAAGTCTCAGCAAAACAGCTGAATGGATTCTTTCCAGATTCTTCCTCCATCTCTACCGCCGCTGGGCTCGCGCCTTGCAAACATCCATGCTTCACCATAGCGACAGCCCTAGGCCCATGTATCATAGTCTGCATACATTCAAGGGACTATAGATGGCAAGTCAGGTCATACAATGTGCATTTTCCCAAAGATTGACCTTACATCCATCATCGTCCCAGCCATGGCCTCAGTCGGGGTTCGCTACAACCGATTGATACGTTCCGTATCTTTGAACCAAGAACTAGGCAGCGACCCGGGACATCCGCCACAGCCATAGCTAAAGCTAATGATATAGCCTGGAAGCGCCAACGTTCGTCGGTTCGACCATAACAAGCTTGCTCAGAGAGTCCAACGGGTTTGGTCAATACTAATTGCGAATCGACGAAACGCAGGAGCGATACTTGCGTCGAAGGTTTAGCTCTCTCGCCATAGACTGAGCCAACAGCCTAGGAATATCAAGAGAGATCGACCCAAATCCTTTGACTATCGCCCATATTGATCGCAGCTGGGAGCAGTCGGTGTTGACGCACATTTGTGCCCTGCTCCGTGATTGACACATACGGAGGGAGCGACACTAGGTCAGTACCGTCCTTGATTGCTAATGCTGATTGCAGCGGTCTTACTCTGACTGGTTTGTAGGCCTTGGAGCGATTAAGCTGATGCAAAACCCTCGACTAATGGTCCTCAATGAGGCATTCGCCCATCACCATCGTATCGAAGTATGGCACTGATCTATGGGCAGGAGAACCCATCAAAGGTCCTAGTTGTCAGGCTTCGTCGCTGGACTCGGATCAAATCATGATAAGCGGGTCGAGGTGATACAAAGTAGAGACAATGGTGGCGCCACAGTCGCTATCAGCTTGACAGCGTTCAATTCTGCCTCCTGCCTCTGAAGCTCAGGACGGTGCATGATTCGGTGGCAGAATAATACGATTCGGCATTTGAGCCCTCCGCAGTGACTTGATCTGCAGAATGTGCAATTGAGTGGACAAATGTGGAAAGTGATTCGTTGAATGGGCAATCAGATTGGTCTGGATCTGAGAATCTCCGAGCTTGATGCCGAAAGTTTCAACAATCGCCCTCGCAGCACTGGCCAGCGGGTCCATCATTTTGCAACCTCGAGAAGGCTTCTTTGCACAGAAACCAGCCTTCGAAGCTCCATTCACCTCGAGCCAGAGCCGTTGTAGTGACCTGCCGGGTGATCGCAGGCAAGGAATACGACATCGAGGAACACATCGAGGGTGCAACATTCTCTCACAAATGATCCGTATTCCACTTCCTAGCCAATCTGAATATATCCCTTGAGTAACACCAGGCATGCCCATCTGACGTGCAACATTACATTATTCCATAGACAAATTTCGTGGATGCCGTCCGTGACCTGCCATCTCCAACCATCTCCAAGCGCGAAGAAAGGCATCATCTACCTGCAGAGTATGCCACTGCATCCTGACCTTCAAACAGGAGTTCCTTGAATACCTCGAATTCTCCTCGCAAGCTGAATGTCTTTCTGCATTATGGTGATCCGGTTCGCATGGAAAGCAAGAAGCTGGGCGTCAGATAAGAGATACACCAGGAAAGCTTCGGTGGCTTCCTGGAGTGCCAGAAGGGCATGTGACTGCCATCGATAAGGCTCAGCTCGAGGTCTTGTGTTGAACTCTTGACAGACTTCGCGTACCTGCTCGAAGGTTCAGCATTTGCCACTGTCATTGTCGATCTCCTTTCACATACGAGCCGAACGAAGGGCAGCTTTGGGATGAGCAGATCTGTGCTCTTTTGGTATCTTCGTATCTCTCGCAGAGCAACAGTGCCGGGTCTGTATCTGTATGGTCGTGGAGTTTGTTGCGCCGGGGCCTTTTTCCGCGCCATGGTGACGAGGGCTTGGAGTCAGGTCGCTCTATGTGGATTGAGATTCAGACCAAGTGTGCACTGTGCTAAAGAAGCAGAATAATTCTTTCGACTCAAAGGCTGCTCAGCATGAGAAGTGGTGTGAAAGGAGAAGCGTATGATGGCACAGGTCGTCGTCCAGGAGCGGGCGGGTAGCGTTTGTTGTCTACACTGTTACATAGTGCGTCTCCGTTTGCGCGGACCTCCATCGCGGCCCGATTTTCGTCCCAGCCGACTTCTTACCTGCTGCACGGTGCGTGTGCTGCGGCATCGACTCAGGAGATTCAACGGTCTTGCACTTTGCAGGTGGCATTTGCAGATGTTGTTGTGCAGCTGTCGTGGGACATTCTGGAACTGACAGCCGACATTCCGGCGAGCCCTGAGACTGACTCGCGTCTGCTGATCGCTGCTCTTCCGTGCAGCTCCGACACGCGCGTGAACGTGGGCGTTGGCGTTGGCGCGGGCGCGATGGACGCATCTGCATCGGCATCGGCATCTGCATGTCTTCAAGTTCAACGCAGAACAGCTCCAACCTCGATCAACCGCACGCGTATACACAACCGCAGCAACAATCATCACCATGATCATGATGATCCCGCCCAATCCGAGACCGGCGCAGCGCAAGACGCCCAGCGATCCCAGACTTTCGACGCCATCTTTCGCAAATACGAGCACGACTTCACTGAAGTGACAGATGAGATCGACCTTGAAACAGGAGAAATCGTCGTTGACAATGGTCATTTTGAGCAATTGCCAATGCAAGGAGAGCTTGGCTCCGGCATGAGCGAATCCCATCCATTGGCAGATCGGATTCTGGATGAGCTCCAAATCGAGACAGACGACGAAAGCCATGGACGTGGTAGAAGCTATGAAATGGACGACAATGAAAGTGGTAGCGACGAGGATGACAATACCGCAATCGAGCCCATGCTTCCTGGGAATGAGAACTCTCGTTCTGCGTCTATCGGCGAAGCGCTTTCACAAGCATTGGGCGGCAATTCGGATCCAGAAAAGCTTCTGGCCAAATCGCTGGTCGGTGAAGGAACAATTCACAGGCTTTCTGAGGTAGACGACGGCGGAGAGAGCAGCTCATTGCCTCAAAGTCATCATGTTGGTCCAACCGAAGCTGTACCTCAAGATACTATCAAAGCTCTAGGCATAAGTATCGCCAATCGGCTGGCGACATTAATGGTCCTGCCTACGAAGGAGAAAGGTCTTCATTCCAACATGAACACGACTGCCGCAGACCCACTCTGGCACTTTCCAGAGCTTCCGCAAGCCCAGAGAGCCAAGCGACAGCGCGACGCAAGCCCAGTCGGTCCACCAACCTGGTCTTCGCCCGGCTACACTTCTCCCAACCATCGCTCGCTATGGTCCGTGGAGTCAGACAACAGCACGGCCCGAAAGCGCAAGCGGCAGGACCTATATGCTGAATCTCTGGAACGACCGGTACGTCGCTCTGGTCAAGGTATACATACTTCCAAAGGGAAGAGATGCTGGAACTGCAGCCTGACTCGCTCGAAGAGCTGGTTACAAGGTCCGCACGGCCAAGATCTATGTTCTTCATGTGGCCAGTACTTCCATCATCATGGCCGTATGAAACCCTTTGATTCGCCAACGCCACCAACGGAGGAAGATCCGGCTCCTGCCACTGATGTCAGAGCCGAATCGGAAGACCAAGACTCAGCTCAGCAACAATATCCTACTGCTCGGCGTAGAGGGAGACCGAAGAAGTCGATCTCAAAGCGTCCACCACCGCTCAATCTCAATCATGATGTCCGAGACCCAGCAGCTGGACGCTCGGCCGGAAGCACTTTGAGTGGACAGTTGAAGCATCACGCCAACAACTCCCGACCACTCGCTCGTGTCGCCAAATGCCGTGAGGTTTCTGCTGCATCCGACGATGTCGTTGACAAGTCGGAAGAATCTGGAGGTCATGGTCGTGATTCCGTCAGCCCACAAGGTCTGAACAGGTCGAATGGACCATCTTCAATTGTGGGAGCGTTCTCGGCGCCATCTCTTGATACAGCAAAATCTCAGTGTATGCGTACGTCAGAAGTGATGGAGAACGCAACGCGGCCTTCAAGCGAGGGCGTTGAAGACCCGACAGCGATCGATGTTGAAGCCTCGGCTCTATCATCTGACATCAACGAAGCGCTCCTGTATCCACCTGTCAGTACGCCAGTCAGCGCATATGCTCCGCATCAATTGACTGTGGCCTCGCACGATCCGCAAGCTCCTTTGTCAAAAGCACCACCTGCTGCTTCCGACATGGTGTTGTCTGGAGAGATCCATCATCACCTTCCTCCCGAACAGCAATCAATAACCCTTGCTGTCGATTCGCCAACCCAATTCTCCTGGTTGCAGCTCATTTTGCTTGCATACAATGCGGCTCAGTCAACGGAAATGAAGTGTCCAGATATCCTGGCTTGGATCGAAGCAAACCATGCCTCTCAGTTGCCTCACGATGGGAAATGGAAGTGTTCAGTTCGCAGTGAATTGAGCAGATGCATCATAACCGAACGTTGCGTAGACACAGCAACAGGGAAGCGTCTTTGGCGTCTCAAAGATGGCGCGGCCGAAATGGTCGCAAAAGTCAGGCCGCGTCCAAAGCACCGCAAGAACCGAACTTTCTCCTCGATTGAGATTGCGCGCACGAGATCTGAGGTGCACGCAGAACGTGACATACAACATGACAGTCAGATCGCTCACGATGGAGAAAAGGACCTTCGACCAGCATTGTCAACGAGGGAGCCTGAGAGAACAGTCACTGCTCAAACGGTAAGAGATGATGTTCTCAGCCTAATTGGCAATACACGAGCCGAAGCAGAAGACGTTGTGGGCGGTGAAGATCCAGACGACAATCATATCATTGGAAGTTCATCAGTGCCTTCATCCTCACGGCATGTCAGCTTCTACGCCGAAGAAGGTACTTTTGTCAAGCCAACGCATCTCCTGAAGCCGTCAGCCAATCTGCCATCCCCTGCGAAGACGATCTCGCCCAAGAGCATCTACAAGACTCCCAAGTCTGCTGGCTACCCGCGACTCTCCCAGGTTGGCAGCCATGCAACGCAGGCGAGGCAGGGTACACCAATCAGTAATCGCAATGGCATTCCGCTCGGTACCGGCGTCACGAGGAGGCTTGTCGAAACCTCCGACAAGGTGACAAGCGATCCCGATGAAGATGAGTTGGCATAAGACCTGAAACAGCCAAGACGATGATCAATGACATGGAAAAGGAGCTGCACGGACCGTGTAATATCGTGCTTATCGAACATCGCTGTAGGTGTCTTTGTATGCAAGTATGACATATGAGTTCGCTTCACAGGCTGTCCCTACCCGATCTTTCGTGCTCCGCTTCCACGTACTCAATTCACCTGCCGCCTTTGGACAGCCGTGTATCCGATGCCATCAGAGTCCATTGTACTCTCATCTACAACAGCATGATTCGCAGGCGACTCACAACCAGGCTCACGCTCTATTGGTTCAATGGCAATGGGAATTGCTACGCCAGAATGGACGTCCATCGTCCCCTCTCTACGAATCTGGATGTACTTTACGATCTCTGGACAGCATTCGTTCTGGGCTCAGCTGGGGCATGTATCTGGTGACGCCCCCACATGAAGGTATATGTAGCTTGACTGAGCAGACTGGTTCAAAATGAGCATATTCGGGGCCGTGTTGTCGCAGCTTCGGCAAACTACGCCTTTCACCAATCTCTGGCCATCACAACGAGGGCTGATTGGAATCCGCTTTGACGAAATCATTGTCCTCGAAAAGCCTTGTCAAATGTGTCTAGTCTCACGAAAATCGCCTCGCTTCGAATGCTCTTTCGTGCAGGCCCTTTTTCTTCATTTCGCATGTTCTTTGGTATGGGTTCAAGATCTTTCAAGACTGTATCATAAGGCTTTGTTGTATCTTCCACGCTTTGCTGATATCTTTAGGCCTAGTCCTCAGCAGCTTGGAAAGGGAGCAAGCGGACTCGATGCTAAGTCTGACCGGAAACACATTGACGCAACTTTCGATACAGCCAAACAGTGCTTATACCTTGATGCAGAGGCCGTATCTGGACACAGAGGAACCGATGCTAAGGTCAACGTTCTGCATATGAACCACATTGATCAGTCAGTAGGGTCTTCATGAGCCAGTCGAGAGCCTGCTTTAGACAAATTTGCAGCAGAAGCTAGAAATACCAGCAGCCAAGAGATGGAAAAGCAGTACAACATCTGAATGAAGGTGAGAGTGAGAGGACGAAGACACTTCAAGAGGGCACCAAGATACTTCATTGCCAATGCTCTGGCATGTTATCTATAATCATATCAAGAAAAGCCTTGCTCTCGGCAGAGGCAGCGCCATCTACAGCTTCCTCGAGGCGAATTGCCTCTTCAGCTCGACGGCGAATCAATACGCCAGCTCTCTTCAGCTTGGCAGGCAGGCGTATCTTGTCGCCCGCTTTGCGGATCGCTTCCAGCGAGTACGCCTCTCGAAGCTCTGGTGCCCAGCCGTGCATCTGTCCTTCCATGAGATTGCTGATGAAGCCGCTAAGGTCCACAGCAGGGACCTCGACCTCCTGCATCTGTTCTTGGTCGAGCTGGAATGTCTTCTCTTGGTCGCTGTCACCGCGACCAAAGCCATGACCGAGATCGTCATCTTCCAGTAGGGTTGTCTCATCGCGTCTCGGTGTAGGTGCACGACGGCCTCGTTCTATGCTGGGTGCATTGCTCACGAACGAGCTGCTACCCTGAGCTGGAGCTGGAGCGGGAGCAGGTGCAGGTGCAGGTGCTGGTGGTGCTGGAGTCGGAGCAGGCGACGAGACCTTGCTCAACAGAGCCACAAGATCTCTCGGCAGCAGGTGTGCGGTGGTAGATCGGGTATTTCTCAACCGCGATCTAACCTCCCGGTACATATTGTCGGCCATTTCCAGGCCGCGACCAGGCGTCACCGTGCTCAACTCGACAACTTTATCAAGCAGTCCATACGACCAGGACTGCGGAGCATACTTGAAACGCCAGTTAAAGCCTGGCCAGGCGTCCTCTACTTGCACCTTTTTAGCCCGAAGGCGGTCGGCGGAGATGTTGGTGGCTTCGAAATGCTCACGCAGCTCTTTCTGCTGCGGAAAGACCGAGAGCCATTGCTGCCATTGCTGCGGATATCTCTCTTTTAAATAGGCACAGCGTGCCCAGACAGCAAAAGAGGCGCGGCGATGGGCGCTACATTATACCAGTTAGCTAATACTCTTTTCTCACAGAAGCTTGAAGCTTAAAGAAGGTAAAGTACATACGCAAAGTTGTTCTGAAGCCATTGCTGGCAGACTACTGGCTTGGCGGCATCGCTGTGACCTGCGAGCGCGCTATCAAGATCTAGAAAAGCAGCTTCGTACTCGAAAGTGCCTGCGGGTGCCATAGCTCTGGAAGCGGAGATCGTTCTTGAAGTCTTGGGCAATCTCACGGACGAGACGCTGGATTGGTAGCTTTCGGATGAAGAGCTCGATCGACTTCTGGTATCGGCGGATCTCACGGAGACGCTGGAATGGGAGCTTTCGGATGATGAGCTCGGTCGACTTCTGGTAACGACGGATCTCACGGCGAGACGCTGGAATTGGAGCTTTCGGATGAGGAGCTTGGTCGACTTCTGGTATCGACGAATCTCACGGAGAGACGCTGGAATAGGAGCTTTCGGATGAGAGCTCGGTCGACTTCTGGTATCGACGGATCTCACGGCGAGACGCTGGAATGGGAGCTTTCGGATGAGGAGCTCGGTCGACTCCTTCTGGATGTTGTAGTCGGAGAGGGTGCGGCCAAAACAAAGGCACAGCTTGAAGTCTTGGGCGATCTCACGGGCGAAAGCAAGACTCAGAGCCTGAGGGACCAGTTCAGGCTAAAGAAAGAAAAAGAGAGAAAAAGCGAACGAGAATTTGGAAAATATGGAGGTGGGCTCTGCCCGATGGTCCTTTCCTACACTCAAGCTCCAGTCACAGATCCTTGCACTATATGAAGTCAGTACACACAACTGAATGACCATGATGTTGTATGCTACTACGATCAGCGACTTTCTACACTCTCTTGATTGACTCAAAGCATTCGTCCAAGAGTTTCACAAGCCCGAAATAATGATAATCGCTCAAACGCTGCTTGCTTCCACACTGGTAAGCGCTTCGCCCCTACCCCAAAGTCCTCGATCCATACCGCGCTAGTGGACACAATTCGAGTACAGTTGGGAAAGACCTCTCCTGCATTTACTGCTACTGGCTTTCAATGCCTTTGAAAGTCAATCAAATGAGCTAAAGAAGTATCAGGCGAAGAATTGACAGACGCCATAAACTTACAGGTCTTTTTCGCTTCCCTCCTTGATGCCCACTAAGATACGTACGAGAATGTTTCCTGAGCGTGCCTACCACAAGTTGCTGAATTCAAATCACGCTAAGGGGCACGAATCGAGCACCGGGGAGAAGGAACAACCTCAGTGCAGGGTAAGATCTGGGTATGACGAAGAACTCGTTAAGTAATAAAGCTCAAAGAAGTGTGGAAACTCGTTCGCATTATCGCTCAAGACCTGTGCTTTTGCCTCGATATCCTCGTTCATGTTGAGGTTTGATTGCGGGAGTGAAATACCACAAAGCCTTTCTTTGATCACACAAAGCTCCGGGTTGTACGATCGTAAAAGCTGCGAGATGCTCTTCGAAATGCACTTGATGAGTGGCCTGCTGGACTCTGAGTTTTCCTCAGCATCTCCTTCTCAGATTGACGCATCACTATCAAGCCGTAGATTTAGGCACAGCAGGCCCACCGAAATAGATCTCAGTCGCATATAATGCCGATGCTCAACGTCAAAGACACAGCGGTTGATGGGGCCAGATAAAGCCTCTTCTTCCGTCGAGTGACTCAGTACTGAATAGCTTGTCGAACAGGTTGTCCAGATCCAAGCGCTGGACTTCTGGTTTCAGATCGTGTAGAATTCCTAAAGTCGCTGCTGACGGTGAGCTCAAGGCTGATGAGCCAGCAGCGAGTATCTGTGCACGAGATGATACACCTAAGTTTGGCATCGAAGAGGTCAAAGAACGCTTCCACGTTTCAGTCGTGTTCAATCTTGAAAGACACTTTTGACTTCATGCGGCCAGGCGGCAGAACACTGTGATTGGCAATGTGATTCCACAAATGCTCAGACTAGAGCTCAACAGATATATCAGGTTGTGAAGACCTTGGGGATTCTTGGCTGCTCGAGACGACGGCGTTGAATGGCTGCCCATGTGCTGTTTTCGAATGCTTGCGAGTACAGACCAGTGCCCCAGTAAGATGAAAGGCGACGGTAAAGACGACATAGAGTTGGACTTTGACACGCTCTTTTGAAGTGGCCAGGAAGATGACCATGATTCCCCTAGTAGTGTGCTTTGAGATGGAATACGGCCTGCGATACAGTTCACTTCCTGTCCCTACTAGGTCTTCAATACCAGCTAAGCTCACTTGCATGTTGGTCGAATAGCCACTCCGAGATCCTACTGTCCATACATCCTAAGCAGAAAGGCTTATTCTCTATTGTTGAGCCTGTCTGTGGCCGCCGTTCGCACTGGTCTGCAGCCGAAGCTATACATTTTCTGGCCTCAATCGCAACGGCGGACATCGGCCAAGATGACCCTCTTCAGGACTGCAGTATTGTTCGTAGACGTGTGAGGCCGCAATAAACTGCCACAGCCGGATCGCAGTGCAAGTCGAGAATGGCCATGATGGACTGCAACAGGTTGATCTCGACTTTTGAACTGTCGAGCCAGCACTCGATACGCTTAGAAAGTCTTGAATCTGTGCTTCTCCATTGCACCACCAAGATCAGAGATGACACGACGACAGGACAGGCCTGATCGTTGCGGCGAGGGTTCCGGCTGCGAGACGTTGGCCAAAAGCACTGTCAAGCTTTTTGTTCGGCCGGAAAGTGGACTCGAGAGGCTTCTCGAGTCTCTTGACGATGCACTTTGCCATCCTTTTTGTCTGCTTCTGCTCGGAGCACCTCCATGTCCCTTCCCAATGACAGCACTGATCTTGTCAGACCTGCCCCGCCTGACATTTTTTTCCAGCTCTCCGGAACTCGAATATGAATGCACGCTTGGAATTGTGAGGACTCTGCTTTTGAACGCCACCATATCAATGCCATGGCCATGTTCTCAGATTTCATTAATTAGCGACCGCGTTGGAACGGGAACAGTGCTCGCAGTAGGATTCATCATCTGAGCAACAATCAGCCTTGCATCGCCGATCGCAACTGTTTTTGCTCGTCTGCCATGTAGGAGCAGTCAGTGAGGTCAAGGAAGAACTTCTTCGAGTATGGATGAAGTCTATTAGCAAGTGCAATGAACAACGGGCAAGGGCAGAGGCGAATGCGAACCTCGATTGAGCGAGAGGTGTGACGAGGTGGTCATGAGTAGACTACGAGGCTCGGAGCATCGTATCATGATACAACTGATCGGGGTTACTTAGTCGATGCTTTTCATCGTCTGTTGTTTGGCAAAAACGTAGGGTCGCGAATCAAACGTGATCGTGAGGGAGGCTTCGCTCGACAAAGATGTTGGTGGAGATAGTCTGTCAGCTGGCAGAAGAGTCGCCAGCACATCTCCTGCGCAATGGATCTGCTGCTTGTCCGTTGACAGCGGGACCACTGTCAGTCAACAGGCAAGAGACTGCGCACAACGAATTTGACGAGAGCTCAACCTTTTAAACATGATGCTTGCAGGAGTCTTCGCGCTTCGTAGGTAATGACATCTTGAGAGTCCTCCAATTGCGGATATTGACCGATGGAAGTCCTGCAAGCTTGATTAGGCGAATGTTCTCATTGCGTAGCATGCTACGCATCGTACTCACTCGAACGATAGAAGCACCTCGACGGCCACGCAGATACACAGAAGAAGGCTTTTACGCTTAAGAACATACCGCACATCAACGGCAACGAGCCGGCCTGAGATCATTTTTCGAGCGTGGAATTGGCTTCTCGTATGCTTTTCCGAGATTCAGATAAATTAAACCTGCCTGCCTTCCAGATTCAGCCATCGTCCGGTAAGATATTGAAGTGTCTGATCAGCAGTCCTGAGCTTAGCACTCAGTGTAGATACCTTGTGCGCTTTTCTGTGTTCGATATAGTTGGTGCAAAGGGCTCCAACGCTTAGATGTTTTGAATTCATCCAGGTGCCGCTGGGGAAACCTCATATTTTGTGACTTGCATCAGTCTGGCCGCTTTCGAATGCCTATCACGCCGTTCTTCCAAACGTCTTCCACATCATTCGTCTTCACTGCGTTCACGATTCCAATCCTCGATACGGCCCCAGTCCCTCTCCTTCTTCCTCTTCCTCGCTTCTTCATCCTCAGACTCGAGATGCGGACGGTCTCCTTCCTCGACCTGATCTATGAGACCTGACACAATGTACCTTTGTCGCCAGAGCTCGAATGCGTCTGTGTAATCTTGTCTCAATTCTTGGCATGCCTCGATGAGAAGATCGACAACGGCGGAGAATTTGCTGGACGTTTTCGAGGGAGGCAGTTCGAGCTCGCGCCAGAGCGCATCCATGACGGTTGCTTCGCGTGATTGAAGCTCTTTGCGCCGTGCGTCGAGATGTGCTGTGTCACGGATGTATTCGCTTGTCACATCTTCAGTTTCGTAGTTCACCAAGGGAGACGGTAAACGCGCATGACCGTGGTCGGCATTGACGTCCAAGGTCTCTTCGCTGTCGACGTTGGCGATTACTGCGACGAGTTTGGTTGCGGCGTCGTCGCGCTCATCTGACGCAGACTGGTTGTTCGGTTGTATCCGAGCATTCTGTGGCTGACGATGATGCCAACATACGAACTGGTCGTGTTCGCCGTGGATGTCGGAATTGAGATCGGAGGTGCTCGCAGTGATAGAGTGCACTTGTGACATCTTTGTCGTTGAGTCGAAGAGAAGCTCGATGAAAGGGCCACAAGGGGTCAGGATGTCGTGCGACACTGCTAGGGAACTCAGTCGTCCTGCGACTGGCTTGACATGCTCAACGCTGTGATAGACACACAATTGCACTGCTGTAAAGCTGCAGAAGTAGCCTGCAGAGGGGGAAAGAACACACGAAGCTGATCGCCGCTGCCGTAAGTGCGCACGCAGGTGCGAGGAAGAATTGGCGGCAGTATGAAGTCGCTGGTGATGAGCAACTACCCAGAGTTGCATGCAGTCAAAGTTTTGCTGTATTAGAACTTTAAGATTCATGCTGTGCTTGCGATCATGCTAGCGATCCCAACAATTGCAGAAGTGAAGATTGCAGTCCACCAGAAAGCATTTCCAATGCTATGGTCACAGACAGCCATGATCTCGACCAGATGGGCAATGGATCTCTCGTTATGTCGACATCAATTCTCTCGCATTCATTCGTGTCAAGTTGGAGAATGGGAATATGAGGAAGCGACAACACTCGCCAGGTGAGCTGTCGAGGGCGGTAATGTCTCTCCGCCCGCTGATCCAGGACTTGCTCGGCTGCTCAAATATCGAATTTCCGGAGTCCAAAGCAAGAACATCGTCCATCGAGCCCAAGCTTCTACCACTATTTTTGTGCTTTCCAATAGGTTGAACAGCAATCTCGCGATTCGCCGATCGGGTTCCTATGACAGAATCTTCGGAAAGAATGGATGCTGTAGCGTAAGATCTGAACTCCGACGCTCAGAGTGAAGAGACGAGGCCAATGGATCCTTAATGTAGGGCCGATCATCGAAATTGTCAATGGTGATGTGGCTGCTGCGGAAGATTGGGTTGCACGCTCGTCCTGAGACGAAGACCATGTCACAGACGAATGGAGACCTGTTGTCTTGCTCAACGCGGGAGAGCTTCGGCTTCGTTTCTTCGTGTGCTTTGCCACCCAGACCACAGTCCATATCTGTGATACTGCAACAGGATCGACCTGTCTCTTGTCAGATGCCGCGAACCCGAAGACACAGTCCATGACTGCGTGATAGGTACCAGCATTGAAAGCGATGCTGGTCCAAACTGAAAGAGGCGGAGAATCCACGATCGAGCTCTCAAAGCGCCAGCTTCTTGCTCGGCTCCACGAGTTTACATGCCGAATACATGCTCATTCGAACCAGAACTGCCAAGATGTAGGCGTGCTTTGCATGATCGGCGATGAACAACAATTTCGAATTCAGGAAAAGCGCAGGGTCACAGAAAGGAGTCTATGTTGTGAGAACGGTTCTACGAAAGCAGAGCTCCAATGACAGAGTTCATACATTCTCCAGGATCGAAGAAAGCAAACATGGACTCTTCCAGATGCATTCGAGGATGTACGGCATTCGAGAATGGTCCGAGACGAAGCAGGCGGCTACGTTCAAGGCATCCACAGCAGCTGGTCAAGAATAGAAGGCCGAGAGACAGCCAGGAAGCTCCAGTATAGCAGAAGTCCCTGCGGAAAGTAGAGAGCGAAGCAGCAGCGGCAGATGTGATGTCTTGAGCAAGCAGGTCAGCAGTGGATCTGCAGCAACCGCATCTCTTGGTAGAGCCAGAGCAGCGAGCATTATGCCTCGAGAGTCCCGGACCAGCAGCGTAGTATCAGCAAGCATCGGGTCTTGAGAAAGAAGTATGTCGGCGCAGTGCAACACTCGACGCAAAACAGCAGCAAGGGACAATGTGTCTTAAACAGTCGGAGCAGCAGCAGATCGGGAGATAGAGCTAGTGCGCTGGTTTGGTGAAATTGGTGGAGCAGCAGCCGACATTGTGTCTCAAAGGAGCGCTTGCGCAGCCGAATGCCACAGTCGATTGAGTCTTTCTTGCTTGTAAGTAAGAGCTTCGAAGACGGCTGCAGGTTCTCCTGTGGGAAAGATCGAAACAGACAACCCACCCGCATGTGCTAATGTCGTCGTCTTATTCAAAAGGATGCAGCCTTCCTATCGCGTCCAGGCGCCAGAACATCGCAAAGGTGGCCGTTTCACAAGTGCTCGTTCTTGGGCCTGAACCGGTTCTGAATCCCATCCCGATGCATCGTGGGAAGATTGCCGAGCATCACTGGTGCTGATGTAGCTGTTCTTACTGACAAGACCGGAAAGCAAAGCACTCATGCCGTCGAGAGAATCCATTTGGGTGCTTTCAGCATTTTGGGTGGCATGTCGAAGCTCGGTCATCTGCGCGAGCCAGCTTCGGTGTAGCGGCTACGAAGTCCAAAGATCTTCTTTCCTCAACTCGAATTCTCCCTGAGGTCAGTAGCGCGGCAGGTATATCTTTCGGTTCATCTTCATCGACATTATCGTTGTCGTTATCATGACGTCTGGACATCTCTGGAAGTGGCTGTTCGCGACTGTTTTTGAGCCGGATCCCTCTCGACGTTTTTGGCTGTGGCTGCGTTCTGATGACGAAGCTGATGTTGAGAGAGCGAGAATGATAGCTGCAAATGGTGTCGATCGGCACTCCAGCACTGCTAGCATTCAGACCCTCATCTTTCAGGGCAGGCCGATGGGCGCTCCGATTGTGTAGATGATCTGGGATGGCAGCATCTGGTACCTGCATGTTCCCGGTCGGCTGCGTGATTCGTCAAGCAAGAAGTCGCAACGGCTTCTACATTCAATGAAACCAAGTATCAAATGTATGGCCGCCGGGAATTCGCCGCTTCCAGTCTGGCCAGGACGCTGTCATTCTGGCTACCATGCTGCGGCACTCGTGAGTCCCATGCGGAGTATCAAGATCCCTCATAACAGGTCGTTTGTCTGGGTAAAATTTTGTGGCCATTACTTCGCACGACGAAGGCCGAGCTCACAAAATGCGGCAATACACATGTGGCGAATATGACTGGTGTTCTTGGTCTCTGGTTCGATGTATTGCTGCGATTGAGCATCCCGATAATTGATTCTTAGACCACCAAACCCATCCGAACTCCGAAGTGTAGAGTCTCGCTCTTTCGAGCGGCGCAATGGTGGCGGATGATCTTGCCTGAGGAGATTCTGACAAAGATCTGTGCATCGCCGGAAAAGCAGTGCAGGCTTCTTCGGGGCGTCAGTATCACACAAAATGCGGCTGGTGCTGAAGATGGTGCAATGTTTCCCTTGTTTGGCGTTCATTGAGAACAGAGACGGACCAAGGCTGTTGTGTGGCATAGCTTTGGTGAGAAGTGCCAGCGTGTGGTCGGTAGTAGCTTGAACCGTCAGACATTCTTTGCTGTACTTTTACACCCCGTCTGTCTGGGATGCAGAAGGTCAGGAAGGAGTGGGGTAGACACCCAGCAGAGCAAGTAGCTAGCCTCTTAAAATAAACGCTGGTGCCTGCGTATCGTCAGGCTACTGGAAGGTCGTCGAGATTTTGAGCACAGCCAGATGCGCTGCAGCGTAAGGCTGAGATGAGAAAGTGGCAGCACGGCCCGACTACAGAGTCTGCATCGAACCTTGCTTTGCTCCGATAAGTACTGATCGCCAGACGGAGCACGATCGCCAGATGGGACATTGGTTATTGAACGACTATTGTGTTCAGTGTGAAAGTGTTGTCCTGTCAATCGGTGGCGACGTGAACTTTGGATGCGCAGTGCCACGAAAGTGGGTATTCCAGGGTTAGAGGAACTTCGTCCGAGACGCGTGCTAAACAACAAGAAGTTAGACTTCGATAGAACCTCATTAGGTGCCATGTCGAGAACCTTAGTCGGAGCCTTATGCAATCTACCTGACAGCATGAAGACGTAGGCGCCTTGTCCGGAGTTGTAGATTCTCGTTCAGTACAGCATATATTCGCTCTTCCGATCTCACTGCTCGAGCTGCTTATCAGTGACCAGTACAAGGACTACTCTTTTTAGCCCCAGGACATAGGCCACTCACCTGTCTCTTCTCCAGAGAACTCTTGTCTTGGAGTGTTTCTCCAGGACAGATCATGCAGAGGGAGCATGGACATGCGTTTAACTGCTGTCACAATTCATGCGACATTGAGTGGTGTGATACGCGGATTTCACTCAGAAGGCTCTTTTTCTGACCGCCATGTCTTGCAGCTCACGCATCACCCAAGCCCGCGAGATCAACGTCGTCCAAACCAAACTGACCTGCTCGAGAAAGGGAGATAGGATTGGAGCCTTGCATCGGCGTCGCGGGATCGGTACTCGCGACCATTTACCATTGCGTCGCGTTGGGGCATTTCTGCCTGCCACTCCTCTCGCAGAAACGGCAAATAGCGGCGTCTTCGAAGGCTTGATGGACTCCGAGCATTGAAATCCGCGATGACTAGAAGAGTGCACAAAATCCCAAGAATGTGAGAGCCGGACTTCCACGGATTTCGAATGCTAAAGCTTCAAAGCGGGAAAAGTGTTGCGCCAAACAGTTCGCAGAATGCTTTCAGAAGAGCTTTCATAGTTGAGAAGCCTTGCTCGAAGGGAGATGCGCCTCGTGGGATGGTAGCGCTGGAGAGAATTGATGCGTCAAAGCGACCACGAGCGAGCATTAGGATGTGCGAGAGAACGTGCCAAATCCGAGAGACTCAGCATTGATCTGTTTGATGTCCATGTTGTGTATGGCCAAGTGGTGATAGCCCACAGGATCCCAGACAAGTCATCCTTGGAAGCGATCGTGTGATCGATTGTTGGTCGAAGGAGAAGCCGAGCGGAGCAAAAAGAGAGCTCTAAACATCTGATTTTCTACTGAAACGTCGAATACCGATATTGGACGCGCTAGCAGCACCGACAGCCTGCGGAGTGAGTTGAATAAGCTGAAGATGTTGGTCCGCGAGCGCGAGGTGGAAAGGATTGATCTCTGCTGGTGCCGCTTAAACAAGCAGAACATGATTGGCAATCAGGATCTCATGATCTTTGGCACACACAAGGCCAAGGCTGGCCTGTGAAGCCAGTTTTTATGCTTGAAGCTGATCATTTTCTGGTCTCAATCGAGCAGGCGACACCAAAAGAAATCAAAAGGCTCCTTTGATCTAGACCAGCAGAAGCGATCGCCGCCTGGAATGAGCAAGCGTGATGCAAAGATCACGAAATGAACCAATTCCAGGCCGGAGAGGGGCGCTGGCAAGCCTGTGAATTGAAGCTGCTGGACGCTTTCTTCCAGATGACAGGTTCGCTCGGAACTAGGACCTGCAAGCTGTGTGTACCAGTCAAGCGGCTAGGAAGCATCCAGAGATCGAGGCGACCAGTATATCCTTGAAAACAAGGTGAACATGATGCAAGGCTGGCATGAAGATTGCGACTCATCAGGATTTTGGCTAAGCGGCAATGGCCCATATGCCAAGGTTTGGTGAAGGATCTCAGCCTCTTGATGGCTTATGCCGTGGATTCAACGACCATGCTGACGTTTGCTCTCGAGATAATCGCATGGAGAGAGAGTAGCGCTCCCATCTCATTTGAGGACCTGCATGGAGAGGATGTTCCGATCTACAGATGCCCAAGGCATGAATGAGCCCGTATGATGTGCGTTTCGTTCGCTCGACGTTATCTTTGTCGCGATACGTGCTCCAGCTAGTTACGAGCCATGGACCTGGCAAACAGAAGGAGAAAGAGTGATCCGAGAGTCGAAAATTTGGCTGTAATGCCTCGACATAGATTCCATGAGCCGGCAGACTATGTAGCACGGCAGTTCGGGAGCAACTTGTAGGGAGGGTATTGTCTGACTTCCCATCGAGACTTGTTCCAGATACGCAATGAGGAGCTCGAGGCTTCGAATACACCCATGACTGGAACGATTCAAAGTTGCACTGACATATCTTGTGCCTATCACAGCAATGTGATCCAAGGGAGTTTTTGACTGCCGGGATGGAAATCGCCATTCAATTGCGTAGCAGAATTGCCCCGCACAGCGTTAATGGCGTTGGGCGCTGTGATTGCAGAGACTTCAGGTTACTGTGCTTGCAGCTGAGCGACAGACATACCTCGGCAGTCGATCTGGGTTGACACAGGCCATGGTGACGATAGATGGCACGTGTCATTGCGGCCTCATTATATACCCAAAGCCTTGTCCTTCAAAACTTCGAAGTCTTCTCCGTAGACAAGCTCCTTGGAAGACTGGCGGAGGCAAAGCTCACACAATTAGGCCTGTGTGAACGACAAAGCGACACGCAAGTACGCCAGCTCGAATGTCGTGAGAGTTCGTCGTCCAGGAGCCGTTTGTGCGGTAATGGAGTCATAGAACATGGCTTTTCGGCTTCACATGCAGGCACAAGTCTCTCATCTACACCTGCTCGGATATGCTTCCAAAGTGAAGACCGGGTCAATCACGACGAGTAAGCATCAGGATAGCGCTGTCTGAAATCTGCAGTCTGTCAAATGTGATTGACTGTAAACTTAGGCTTTAAAGAGATATTCAATTGTGCCTGCGAAGCCTTTCGTGCATGGTGGATCAATCCGGTTGGAAGATTGGCGGGCTGCACTTGGGATTTCAACTGCATTCCAAGTAGCGCCTACGCCGGAGGCGTCGATGGGGCTGAGGAGTCATACCGTGCATAGGGTCACGTTTGGCTGTGATGCATGTATGTTCTCGACCAGCATTGCTCTCGACTTCGTCCAACATCTGCATTGCTGCTCAAGTCTGTCTGCCATGGCCAGGACATGCACCAAAGAGGACGGCTCGGCTTCGCGACCCTGTGAGCAGAGAGGTCAAGGGGCAGGATCGACTCGGGCTGAAGGGTCTCAGCGTTGACGTCTTTTGGGCTCAGTTCCTGTTCGTGTTGGACAAAGCGTTTGGTCTGCACGTGTGATCTGATCGACTTTGGAGAATGTTTGGCTGAATGAGAGCTTGATAGCCGCATCTGTGCATCGGGCATTGACCGCTCTATTCTCTTCGCAAATAGCACCTCTCACTGAGAGGCTCATGCAAGTCGCGGAGATGGGCGCGAGGCGGAGGGAAGAGTCAAATGCTCTAAATTCCGCGAGTTCCGCCCCGCTGATGCTCCATCTCGAGCGATACCAATGGAGGATTCTGCAAATGCTGCAGATTTCGTTCTAATCATCGTCGTGACCAGCTAAGTAATGAAAGCTGTAGCGCTGACCAGAAGACTCGGCTTCTGGCGGTCTCCGGTTGATGGTTCCAGGTTTGAGTGATTCGCAGTCAATGTCCAACGTGGCCAGACTGTCATCTTAGGAAGCGCTCTTGAAGCCGTCGCGAACATGTGAGATGCTGAAGAAATGCTCTGCCGAGGTGAAGAGGAGACGTAAGTATGGATGTCTAACCATCGATGATGGAGACGGGATTTGACTCTGGCGTAACATCATTGCCAGAATTCGAGTCGCAACAAACGCAGAACTGCTCAGCGAATGATTGATCATGTGCAGATATCCTCTCCCTCTACCTTTCGGTCAGAGAGATATGGCGTTGTTCTTATCGGGCTATCCTTCTTCACAGCTACCACTCTTCCAGCCAAGAGTTTCGTGTTACTGAATGTTGACGTTCTCGCTCGGCTTCTGATTCCATCTGATTCTGCCTCGCTGCTTCATGGCAGGCCACTGACATTGGTACTTCTTGGGCCATTTGCTTTGCATAGCTGGCAAAGTGCTCACATCTCCTTCGTTCCTCTTGCACTTTTCATGCGCAAGTCTCGTGTCTCAAATGGCGACTATTTGCCACGTTGGGCCAATGGCGATTTGGTCGAACTTCTGTTTGCCGAAGGTCTGCTCGTGATTGAAAGTGACGCCAAGTCTGTTGCAAGCTCAGAGGAACACTGATACTTTCGCATACGCTCGTTCCCGAGCACCTCTTTTGCCTTGGGCGACCCGCTTGCTCCTTCTCAGCGTAGGAGATGCGCAGTAGACGATATGCAGCTCAGACCGTGAGCTGGCGCCGTGTTGAGTTGGATATTCGCGAAGGGTAGAGCAGCTGTACTTCGTGAACTGAGCTCTGTTCTCGAAGTATGACGCTTTTCAGTCTCCACTTTTTTATGCATGAGCTTGCGAGATGTCGCTAGAATCGTCACATCTTCGAAATGTCCAGATCTCATCCGCAAAGACCTCCACACAGTCGGGCTCGCTAGACCTTGCTCCGAATTTGACTCCGCGCCTAAACTTCTTCGCCATCGTCATTGCCGTCACCATCACCATCGCCAACAAACACATCGGCACAAGAACGTCGCGATGACTCAACCTCAGAAGCGAAAGTCATTGGCATCCGCTGGCGCCCTTGGTGAAGAGGAAGCGAAAATGGCAGAAGCGTATTGGATTCTGAAGAAAGAGGAGAACCGGATGGAGCGCGTGGTGAAGGACGACGAGGCACGCGTCTCTGCGAGTCGACACAAGGTTGCGAAGCTGCAGCAAGCTCTTGCTTCCGCTACTGAAGATCTTCAGGCTCTTGTCCTTCGACGCGATCAGGTGCAGCAGAAGATCGAGGAGATCCTAGTCAAGAAGAAAGCAATGGAGGACCAAAATGCGCAGGTGAGTGCTCGCATTACCATCAGTGAACATGCCCAGCAGCATACATTTAAGCTGACACTGTCGCAAGCTTTCCACCGAATATGAAGGCTCCCCAGACATGGCGCGTACCGAGAGGAAGTCGCGGCGGACCTCGTCCAAGGGTCGTACTTCGTTACTGTCGAGTGGATCCAGCGAGCGCAGAGAATCTAAGCATGACACAAGCAGCATCGATGGGGCAGACACTGCCGATGAGCTGGCCGGGGAGTCGTGAGCAGTAATGAAGCATGTATGCGGAGGTGGACAGAGTGCGAGAGACCACGGAGTATGTGACGTGAGTGGAGCGGCGGCGATCACTTGGCGAAGTCTGGGAGGTGACCTCCTTATCCACGGTCTCTCTTGATCTCTGCGAGCTTGGATAATTTGTGGACCCTGGGAATGCGTTGCAGTGAGAATGTTCCCACCAAGTCAACGCTGTCCGAGGGAAGCGCTATGGTATGAAGCTGATAAAGCGTTTTGTTTTCTCATTGCGCGGACCAAAACAGGCTATGTTGTCTTATGGCATTCGATCCAATTCCTGGAGAGGCTCAGTGATTCCTCCTTTTTTGGGCCCAGCCACGAACCTGCGATCCATCATCACTGACTCTGGTCGGTGTCTTCCTAATGCGTTCCACGCCTATTCTCGCCCTTCCTTGGACACAGCTTTGCCCCCATTGTAACCTTTCATGTAAACCGTAGGCGATCTTTGTCCGCAACGTACCCGGATGAGTTTTGTCTCCGTCTACGACCCTCTTGTACTGGACTCCATCCTCTTGAGCGAAGGTCATCTACAACAGTGTTTTGTCCCCTGCTTCATCCGCTGGCTTTCTGTTGCATAGGTATTGAGTCGCTACAAGTCATCGCCAGGATCATTCCCTTTCGCCCAGGAGTTTCGTGTGGCTACGTGGATCTTGGGGTTTAAACGAGGTATCCTTGCTCTGTGCATCTTGGCTCTTCACTCGATAATCCTGAGCCACACTACTTCGAGCAATACTGCTTGGCTGTGGAAGCATTAGGCATGATGCTGAATTGAGATTGGATTGGAGGCCGGAGTGAGTGCACAGCTGTCCATCGATGCAGCGAGAAGAGCACTTGCAGCTGGAGTCACACTGCGCGTGGAAGACACGATGGGCGACAGTGGTAGCGAACTAGTCATTGTGTATAGCTATTCAAGGGGAGGAAGTAAGTCTTGTTCTAGATTATTTGGAGTCTCACGAAGCGCAGCGTGTGAGGACGGGTGAGATCATGATTATCACGTGATGTTTGGACAGACAAGGTTGACTCGGCTCGGCCGGGCCGATGCGCCCGCGAGGGACACTTCGCCTAAACCCAGAACAGAGCCCCAACTTTGTGCGTCTCGAAGTTCTGTTGTTTCAGCAAGCTAAGTACGTCCAGTCACGACATCAAGCCGAATATCCACCATTGAAGACCACGATCACGAAACTGGGAGTCGTTTCCGAGATGGACGCAAATGCGGTGGTTTCATTGCGACACAGAGAGCAGTTCCCAACACTGCCCAATGTCAAATCGCGCTTGTATCTGGGCTTCTGGACAGCTTACGATTCACGCTGTATTCTCCTCACATCGAGACTTTGAGCCACTCCACAACGTTTCTTGCATCGAGCTGGTCTTGCAGGACGGTCATGGAATAGAAGTTCCGTGAATGGTACTCTCGCGATTCAATTTGGATCTGGACCGTTAGAGACGTGGATGTGAGGTCGACACCACCCCTGTACAGGAGTCACAGACTTCAAAGGTGGCTGTGAGGACATTACCAGGAGTCTAGTAGCACCAAAGCATTGGAGAGGTCCCAAAGGTGGCTGGCCAGATCCTCTGCGACCCTGCGATCGTGCTGAGCCGGGAGAGTGTGGGCTTCATTCGGTATACAGACGACAAATGGGACCCAGCCTCTCGCTCCGTGGCTACATTATTGTACATCAAACATGGGGTCAGCGTCATCTCCAGTGCTAAGTACTCATCATACTGCTTGCGCTCCATCCATCCAGCCCTGTAACAGTCAGAACTTGGTGACATGCACAGCGAACACAGCTTTCCGGTAGATGCGTTTAATCTTAGCACGGATGCTAATCCGAAAAGCGGGAAGACAAACCCACTCTAAGAGTGAATGATGTCGATGGCGAAGGAACATTGGAGGCTATGCTGGAAACTCATTTTGCCGAGCGAGTGGTCCTTTCCCAGTACGAATCGGCAACGTACACTGCGAATAGTGGCCATAGCCAGGTGACGTCGCCATTGACTTCTAGAGCTGACTCATGTCTAGGCTTTCTTCGGTACCACGCAATAAACCAGAGAATTTCCGTAGGACCCTCAACATGTCCTTC
Organism: Pseudocercospora pini-densiflorae CBS 125139; assembly: GCA_000504365.2. Classification (NCBI taxonomy): domain Eukaryota; kingdom Fungi; phylum Ascomycota; class Dothideomycetes; order Mycosphaerellales; family Mycosphaerellaceae; genus Pseudocercospora; species Pseudocercospora pini-densiflorae. Next base: position 25,858 of record AWYD02001350.1, read on the forward strand.
GCCTGTCTCCTTGCCGACGCTGGAACGGCAGAGTGGCTATTACTGTCATTGAATACCCCTTCATCTGCGGATCCGAGTCGCATGTCGCAAGCGTGAGGAAGAAGTCCCCTGGTGGGCAGCCAAAGAGGACACTCGCGAGATTCTCAGCTGTCTGTGAACGACAAGGCTGGACCTCTCCAAGCTTTGGAGAACAAAGGCACGATATCGAGATCTGAAACGAGCAAGGCTTGAGCATGAGGCGCTGAGGGAAGCTTCATGCTGCTTTGAGACTCGTGCTCATCGATACTAACAGAAACCGCGCTTCCCTCAGGTTACGCGCTCGGACCGAAGGTGGAGCGCCAGCCAAAGACGCCAGGATCTCTCCGGCCTGACTCTGTCACGGTATCTGCGAGACTGTACCATGGGGACGATGCCCTCGTGAGGTGGCTTTCTGCTCCACTTCTGCGGGTCCCTTCCGAATGTCTCACAGTTCTACTCATCTTCGGCGGTGATTCGAGCTTGAGAGAAAAGCTCCATGCATCCTTCTAAGCTTCTCGACAACATTCTACACCTTCCATTGACTCTTGAACTGGCCATGATTCATACACTCGTTCTTGCTCTGGTGGCGTCGGTAGACGCAAGCCCGAAGCCACAATGGGGACAACAGCAAACACCATACTGCTCAGATGGAGGACAGCTTCATTGTTGTGCTAGGACTTTTCATGGAGATCTTGTGCCTGTCAAGGCTCTTTCGAATCTGGCGTGCTATGACCTTACTCCGGCGGGGCATGCAGTTGCTGAATCCGGTGGCAGCAAGGTACTCGCAGCCGGATGGTGCGAAAAAATGAAACCCCAGACATGGCAGTCGCTCCATTGAGGCTCGTCTGAATCAAGAATGGCTCGAATAGCCAAGTCCGGCAACAGCGCCAAAAGTGTTTGGAGAGCTCCTTCATGCTAGTCCTCAATCGATACTGCCGGTCTCGATTCGCCAGACATGGCGAATTTCGCCCTCTACTGTGCCGAACATCTCAGGAAACGGCATTGTTTCGAAGTCTCAAACATCAGTGTCTCTTCTGGATGGTACAGCTTCTGCGTCGAAGCTCTTCGTTATGGAGATCGCAGTTTGATAGTCGATCGCAATCATTGCCTCGATGTCGGCGCTTCATCTTCACCCCCAGCACAAGACCATCAGCAGCAGGAAGCTTACCATAAGCCTCCAATTCTCTTGTCAGCCCACAGCGAACACCAATGTCGTGTTCAGCATGTAGGTCCACCTCTGGCCTGCTCTGCAGTGGGCAGATCCGTGCCAGTGACTTGTTCAGCGCAATGGCTTGTCTTGGTCACATCTCGAAGTGCATGCTTTGCGAGCAGACCAACCATCTTTCCGAATATATAGGGGGCGCTATGTCGATGTTTGAGCAGTTTCATCAGCTTTAGGCTATCTCGAGCTGTTACTCGCAATCTACTTGCGTGAACAAATGCAGCCTGCATGGACATCGTGTCAGTCCATGGATACAGCGATGCACCGCATGTGAGCGCGTGGCTTCTTGTGGTTCTGCGGATTCGACGATCGAGGGCCAGAAACATCATCATGTCGACGCATGTGGCATTCGTGGTCGAAATTGGTTGTGAGGTGTCAGTTGGTCGCAATCGGTGTCTGCATGCCATCGCTGTTGCCGACACGATCGTCGCTGCTCATCGTGTCCCTTCTGCACCTCCGTCCTCGAACTGGTTGCCTCACACAGTGGGCTTCGTGAGAACATCTCAGAATGCATGTCGCCTGTACGCAAAAATGCGTGATCAGATATTCGCATGTTTCCTTTGCAATGCGATGTATGTCTCCGTTGCAGTTTCCAGATATGATCTTGGCATGCCATGCGGAGGTCTGCGCTCTCTCTTCGTCGTGGCTGTTGACGTTCTGTATCAAAGGAAAGAGCGAAGAGCGCGTGCTGCGCGGTGGACGGGTTGTGACTCCTTCATGGCTCGAGACTGACAGTCTTCTGCCAGTACCGATCGGTCTCCCATGCGGTCGACAGACTCGATGACCGCAACATTTGTTAGCTGTTCTACACTTGCAGGTGGACAATAGACAATACGAGAGTGTGAATGAGAGGCAACAAGCGGAATGCATAGGACAACAGACAGGGCATAGCGCCTGCGCAAGTTTGGATCCACGGAGTGGAGGGGGAGACAGTCGCAAACCCAGCGATCAGAGGGTGTACTCGACCTGTCCCCAGCACTTGACGTCTCGACATAGCGCCAATGCATCTACAGAAACTTCTTGACCTGCACAGGAAGGATCACACATCAAGCGATACGATTAAGACACATTTTCAAACCCCTGCTCTTCTACCTGTCTCGTCCCAGTCTCTGCTAAAGATGACACTTACAAACTCTCGTGTAAAAGTCGACCTTCCTTCTCGTCAACAGGTGACGAGCTCTCGTCCATGATGCAGAGAGCATATGTCAAGGACTGCCGACTTGCTCCGCTTGTCGATATGGCGACGATCGGTTGGTCGATTCCTCCTCACCAAATGCCTCTTTGAACAGCAGAGAGTATCATTCGAGCGCAATTTCGGAGGTTCTAATGGAGTGAATTGTTTTGTATTATCTCTAAAGTCAGCATATACGTTGTATGGACATTCGCAAAGAAGAAATGATTGGTCATACAGGGTCCTGTAAGCTCTTTGAAACAAGTGCTTATCGACCAGTCAAGCTTGTTATAGTAGCGACTACAATACATGTGGCAGGGTCAGGGAAGTCGTAGCGGCCAAGGCTGAGATCTGAGAGCACCTTAGATATGGTCTTTTGAGAATGACGGTCGCAGTTGATGGATGTTACCTTGGTCAGCTCGAAGCCGTTTGGCTGCTTGAGGAGGCGAGCTGCAGCGACGAGAACATCGTGGACATCGATCACACTGATTGCGGTTCCAAGGTTGCGAAAGTACCAGAAGAACAGAAGATCTTGACTCTGGAGGCTGAGAGTACTAGAGACGTGACATTTGTCAATGATGATCGGGAATTCCAAAAATGGTCTGGCACAGTGATAGATGTCCTCTCCGAGAATATGGGGTGATGAGAAAGGGCCTAGATCAGAACGATTGCTTCACCATAATCATTCAGCATTGTGGCCTCTCGAAGGTACAATTCTTGCTGCTTTCGTTGATTGCGGTCCTAGAAGCGCTTCAAAGGCATGCGAGCTGGTGGACAGCCGCCTGAAGGACACTGCTGCAGACTGTATTCCTCCTTCATTCGTGCCGACGATGCAAATGATGAGGCCGGGAGCCTGGGGCAGAAGTATGGAGCATGATTTTGTAGTCGAAGCATTTTAGAGACCATCGTCCAGCAGATCTTGGTTCTCGTTGTGCGGTTTCCTAAATTCCAAAACAGCCTGATTTGGAATATGACCTTCTCAATGTGTGTCTTCCACGCCAGAATGAACGCACAGCTCTCTCTACGTCGAACAGCCCACGAAGCAACCCGCCCTCGCGTATATGTTATGCTGCCTGCTTCAAATGTTCTAACCTTGTAGTGCGTCGATGTCGATTACGAATCAGGCGTGAGCAAATGCTGCACTTTATCTGCCTTTGTCAGCTTGTGTCACATATCCTCGGCCAAGGCAGGCTCACCTTTCTTAGAATTTTTCGTCGCCCGCTGAATCAGGAACGTTATCCTTTGTGACCTTGGCTTGTGTTACTACAGTTCCCGGCACCTCAGCTTCCGTGACATCAGTGTGTCCCATGCTCTCTTCGCCGGCGGCAGTGGAGGTATGCTTCAGTAGCGTTTCCTCGCGCACCTCGGTACCATTGTCAATCGCGTCGATAGCCATGTCGTCATCACGGACAGGCTCAATAATGCCCTCGCCTATATCATTGAAGAGCTCGCTTTCTCCGGGACCCTCCAGCCGACCCGTGTGCATCGACAAACTGTTCATATGATGCAGAAGATTCCACTCCGACCTGAGACTCATCATCTGCGCCAGAGTGTATCTCGGGAGTATGGCAACCTTGACCCGCTTCTGTCTTTTTGACTCTACAACGACATGCTGTGAGGCTTTCGCAAATGTAGATGTTGTACTAGAGCCAGAAGGACGCAACGGCAAGCTGCCCGAGGATGTCGCCAGTGCGTCCCAAGTTCAGTCGAGACCGCCGAGAAGAGCGATTGCTTCGACCGCAAGAAGAAGTGAGCCGTGCGCGGCTGCCCATCTCAACTTCGGTCATGGCATGTGCTGGCTACAGCTTGAGCGTTGTTGGAAGCCACAGTTTTCGCGATGTGAGGTGAAGATGGCTATCCAGGTCCATCTTCGGGCAGTCAGGCAGAGGCACGATCCACGGGCCTGGAGTGGTCAATCTTGATGTGGTGGCCCTTGAAGCTTGTTGGTGTAGTGTATACGGGTGTCTGTAGTTTGTGTATATAGAACGAGAATGAATGGTGTTTGCGGAGCAGTGAATGCTCAGTATATAAAGGAAAGGAATGAAGTGTAGAAAACACTGTTGGCAGTGTGTGTAGATGAGGGAGATGAGGTAAAGAGAAGGAACGAGACGAGTCGCACGAAAGCGAAGAGAAAGTGTAGATGACTGTCCGGTGAATAGAACAAGAAAGAGAGAATACTTTTTTCTGAGGAATGACATCTCATCAGGCCCTGCTGCTCCTTGTGTCTGTCTGGCGGTGACAGCTTCCTCCGAGAGTCCGAAATGTGGAGTGAGTGGTGTCCAGCCCTCTGCAGAGTCCCGCCGGCGCCGAATGCTGCAACTCTGGACCGAGATAATCTTGGTTAGTTGTGTAGCTTGCCAGGCCATGTAGCAATCACTACCATGATGCATCCCTCTTGGCTGTTCAAGGGGTTCGTGTACTGCTAAAGCTGCTTCTTCGTCGCTCCAGCATATCCAGTCCTTCTTCAAAGTGATGTCTCCAATGGTAAGGACCTGTAGAACACTGTTGCGACTCTCAGTTACCAGGTCAGAGCGTGAAAGGCGGTCGCGTCGTTTGAAAGATCTGGGCGACGGCTGCTGAAGATCACTCATTCGGCTGGAAATATGCACAGATGGATTCACATGACGCCTCTCTTCACGTATGATGGCCCAAATTGAAAAAAGCCATGGTCAGTCCCCTGTCATTGGATGACACATTTGACGATACGCCTTGGCGGATGGGATTCTTTCGTCTCGCAAAATTGGGTTCAGACGCGGTGACACGTTGGACCCGCCATGCCGAGAATGCTGCTTCAACCATTGGAAGAAGAATGCAAGCTGAGCCCGAGGTTTCGCATTCGCCGGCTAAGATGCCTTCGCTTACTTTCTGGCGATTGCCGTGGTGTTGTCAGGTCAAGCATCACTGCTACATGGGCGCATCTGTGGCTCGCTGAGTAGATGACAACACGTAAAGGAGCGCATGGGAGTGCGTTTGGTTCGTTAAAGCTAGCACGCTGAACAGCTTTGCTGCTAGCGTCAAGCAGCCTCCGATTGTTACTCCGATGCCATGTAGCGATGCGACATCAATGTCATGGTTGAGATGGATGCCTACAGACGTGATGAACCTGAGTCGTCTCCCTTGGCTCCTCGGTGTACCACAAGCAAGACGGTGTGCAGAATACCGTGTACATGGTCCGAGTATATGCAGCAAGCGACATTGATTTCCCTTCTCGCAAGAACTCGATCCATTCAGCCGATCTTCTCATCTTGCTGATTGTGAAAATCATGTCCCAGGAGCGGTCTTCGTAGTTACACGCCCATTGTGAGGCTGGAGAATTGGCAGGTGCTCGTCCAGCGATCCGAAGAATCAAAATTTATTTCCAGCTGATCAACCGTGGCCTTCCTGGAGTCTTAACTGGGTGAGTCCGATCCACTTTCACCAGATGTCCTCCGCTGCAGGAGCACAACAGCATGGTGAAGGAAGAGGCGATTCTCTTCTCGAGCATTGTGATTGCATGCATACGAGTGGTTGCGCCGGGCACTGAGGGCGACATGGAACAGCAGCACTTCAAGGCATGTGAGTCTGTCGCGATACTCCTGCCAGCAATCGAAGTTCGTTCTGAGACCCAGTCGTTGAGGTACTTGCCAGGTCTGCGTCCTGGTATCGTCTGTCGATTCGCTCTCACCAATATCAACTCGCCGTCGATACTTGGTGTCTTGAAAAGGCCGGCCCATCAATGCCACTCAAATGATCACGATCATGAAATATGTGCTGTTGCATGTTCAAGCCATCGATAATGCCAGACGAGAGCACTCTCAATTGGCGATAGTAGATCGCATCTCTCGAGGCAGAGCATGAATGACCGGCTGCTCCATGGCACTGCAGTCTGTCTGTCGATGGGTGAGTGATGATTGAGTGTCACAATGAGAGATTAATGTTGACCGCAGTGTTAAACCATCGCCAAACAGAGTGTGCTGTGCATGCGCGGAAGCTTTGTACGCCAGACGATTTAGCGCCGCTTCAGTGGCTTGCTTTTATACCACATCGGGCAGTGAGAGACTCCAACCACGAATAGAGGCCTGCAGGATCAGTAAGCATTTATCGACCTAGGCTTTACCTGGGTCAACGATTTCTGAGTCTCCACATCTTGTGAACTAACGATTGAGACCAATACCTTCATATACGTCGTCAGTCGTCATCAGTGCAGAACATGCTCGTGTCTGAAGACCGACATCACCAGACTGACCACTCCATGACTTGGGAAGGTCGGCCGCATGTTGGATAAGATGCCCAAGTCGCTAAAGGCTGCGTTGCTGAACGTCTCTCGGCAGCCGACAGTAGACCCAAACTCCCTCTGGCGCCCATGACTTCGTTCCAGATCTGCAGGTATGCCACTCTTGTCGGGTTCGCTTTGTCATCGGCTCTGCTGCAAAGGTCTCGAATGTCCTCTATTCTTCGTAAATCTCCATTTTCAGGTGGTCTGGAAGGCAAGTAAATGGATTTCTTGAAGTGTCCATCAAATGGAGCACGTTCAAGTCTTCGTATACTCCAAAGACGTTTTGACCAACCACATAGCGATCAGCACAACTCACCATGGACCCATATCCTGCTGGTCTGCATCGAGAATAGGCACACTTACTCGGACCGCATTGCATCCGAGGTCTGAAGTTGCATAGCTCCAGGATGATGGGAGCCACATTCTTTGATAAGCGACGATAAGTCTTTGGACACCGTGTTCGAATTCGAGCCAGCACACCAGGACGGCACTCCATGCGGTTCGTTCGTCGACTGACGGCCGCTGCTGCGTACCAAGTATAATCAAACGAAAGTAGTACACTCACCATCAGCAGTTGACAGATGGCTAGGCCTTGGTAGGTCTAGCATATCTGTTCTTCTGGTTTGAACTATCTTGTGAGCGTACGATTGGAGAGTATGGTTCTGCGATCGAAGTTCGCATCGACGACGATATCAAATAGGCGGACCGTTGACCAAGGTAGAAGTCAGTGCATTTGCAATTTCTTCATCCGGTCGGGGAAGCTTCCAGACATCTCGCCTTGGAGGAAGCGGGAGTCGCATCTGCGATTGTCCACGAAAGTGCTGCGTTGGGTATGTTTTGCAATACTTCGGGTCACGATGGCCTGTGGTCTGACTGAGGACGCAGGAAGCTTGAAAACGTGCAATTGCCGAAGGCTTCTCAACTCCATCTTGATCTCCTGCCTGGGTCTCATCGAACGGCAAAATGGCACCGAAGTTGCTGGCTCGCAGTCGAAGAACTGCAGGGACTCAAATCGCTGTAAACGAGCCAGATTCAGGTTTTTCTGTTGTTCTGATCCACGCCGAGGCATACCAGGACACCAAGCAATCGTGCAGCGTTCAGTCTTGGAGACGATGCCAATAATTGCTCTCACATTGACAATTCTGTCTTTGCAGATCAGGGCAGAGCTGCCTAACCTGGTCCAAAGTTGTATGGCCGGTCGCGTGCCATTCGTTCGACGTACAGACATGTTGGCTGACCATATCGCGGCAGCTCAATTTCGATTAGCTCGGGCAGCGTCTGTTCGAGTAAGGGTCGACGTGATACTCTTGTGATTGGTAGGTGCTGGAATTCAATGAGACGATGCCTTCGAAGACGACGACTTGGCATGCCACCTGGTATGCTGTTGGATCGAGCGTTTGCCGCACAGCGCTATATGTTCAACTCATCGTCAAGGTATCTTTCGGACTGGTTCACCCATTTGTGCAAATCCTCATGGAGACTGCAACCCTTCAAAACGATGAAATGCTCATACGCTGCAAGAGTAAGGCAAAGTAACGACTCCTAAGCTCTTGTTGGAGGACGATGCGAATAGCTCCCTCCTCGTCGGTCATGGCAGCGGGTAGGTAGATCTCATAGTTGGGACGCTGAGCTGCGGTAGTCTGAAATCCTTGACCCAAGCGCGCATCTGTGGCGTTGGCGCTGATGGAGCGACGCTGTCTGGCCGTTGCTTCACTAGCCAATCATGGACAGCTGAGTGACCTGTAAGTTGGTCGAGAGACAGGCGAGCGTCGTGGAGAACTACAGAGAAGGATATAGCGCTACAACTTCTGCCCAAACGTGGACCTGCTTACTCCAAAGACGGATGAGCCAGTTGAGTTCTGTCTCCGAGACATGCAGTCGAACGACTACCAGCATTCCTTTCAACATCGAAGATGGAGAGGCGGACTTTTATGTAGCTGAAAGGCAATCTTGCGCTGTTGTCTTTTGAAGATCCAATTCATCAGATAGGTGCCCAATAGCCGCGATGCAGTCATGTCGCATCCCACTCGCTGGACTCACGGGAGTGGCAAAGGATTCTCGGTTTGCAGAAGATCTCGCGACGCTGGATGAAGCAGTAGCGGTGGTTAAGGCCTGACTTCTGGCGCGATGAAGGAGCTGCTGTTGATCATATTTGGCAGAGATCTTGGGGATACCAACGCAACGCAACCAGGATGCCAGGATGCATTTGGCGTTTCTTTTTGTGAACGGGGCGGGTAGTGATTACTGTGGAGCGCATCGGGTGCTCCATGCTCTGGAGGCCAGAGATTGTCCCTTTTGTCCTTCGTGCAGGTGATCCAGAGTCTCCAACAATCGTTCATTGTGAATTGGACCAGAATGTGTGCTCATGCTGAAGACCCCTACCCAGTCGATCTCGAGAGTCCACTGCGGCATCCGCAAGCCCTTCCAGATCCATGGTCCAGCTGGTGTTAGCAATCCAGAGCTTGGTTCAATGGTTCGGAAGAAGCCAGGAGGCTTTGATACTGTGAATAGAGCTCCATTAGGTAGTGTAGGTTGGTAAGAAATCCTGAGCAAAAGATGCAAGTACTGTCTTAGAGCCCACACGGCCTCTCGTGACTATCGTGCCTCGTATGATAAGACAGTCGAGCGACGAAGCCGCTTCTGCCCCTCCAAGCACGAAATCACATCGTTCTCCTACGCTGTTAAAGGCTTCGACTTTGCCCTTGACGCAGTGGGCAGAGCTTTCATTGATTCGTTCGTGCCACAGCCTGGGGCAAAGGAGGAGAGCGCTCAGATTCTTCGTGGACAGTCGTGCCAAGTCCGATGTGTTGGTGTATATCGCGCAGATGATCCAATCCAAGATGAAGGGTGCAACTCCGTCTATCAAATATCTCCGGCGGGAATTGGACGCCATCCTGGATATTGACTCTCGGTGATACAATAAGGTGCTTGGTGCACGCCGAACGGAATGACGACCAATCGAGTGAGATCTCCTTGAAAGGCTGAAGGTATGTGAAGAAGACAAGATCCAGCCGCGCGATGCATTGATATCGGATGCGCAATAATGCTGCGATCAACAGCAATCGTTGAGCTCGGAGAGGGCTTTTGGACCGGAGATTAACAATCTTCTCGAGGAGCCTTGGTATGAGTGCAATCGTAGCATAGAAATGCTAAGTCAAGCGCGTCGAAGTGGTTGAGATGACCGATCAGTACGCGCGAATTGACCAGCCATGACATGCTGCTCTGGTTCAGGTTGTCTACTTGACTCTTCGGCGCTCGAAAGAGGACCGATCCTTGAATCGGAGAATGAGGACTGTGAACACGAGTGGAAGAAGTTGATCAGCAAGAACCAAGGGCCTGATAAGCTCGAAAAGCAAGGCAGCATGAATAGATCTTGGCATCATATCAAGGTGCTTCGTTAGCCCTCGCTGAAGCCATCGATGGTGCTGAATGAGGCATCTCGAATGGGAATATGTGTTCGCTTTTCGGACCTCCGCTTGAACTCCTGCAAAAGCCAACCGAGAACATGCTACCGCTGCTGCAAGCCGACTTGCAAGCCATCGGAGATATTGGGGATGGACACATCTTTGGAGAACTCGACAGCGAGGCGCAATAGAATGAGGATAATGCGGCTGATGACTGATGGCTTTTGGTCTTGTCCATGCTCCAGCCGCCTTTGGTCCGCGCCCGGTCTTGGAGTCCCTGTCCAGCATTGAGAGCTCCGAATTCGAATGCCAGAGTTGTGCAGTCGCGTCCCATGTTCATTGCAGAAGTGCAGAAGTGCCACGAAAGGCGGGCAGCGGCCAGCCAGCACCACGTGTCGGTGCGAAAACCAAGTGCACGTTTACCTGGCGGGCTCCATGTGATCTGGCGCGTTCATATCGAGTTCCGGCGAAGAAGATCCCCGAATATTGGCAAACATCCGGACTGCTGATCGTACCTTCGTATCGCGAAGTGTGAGAAGCTCTGGAAGCCTGGCATCGGCATTGTTGAGGCCATATTCGCCCACCTAGCATGAGCATTTCAAAATGTATTCATGGAGTTCTAGGTTGCCACTATTCCAGTGACGCCCGCCACTTAGAAATGTGAATCATTTGGCTGCGTGTGGGGAGGCGAAGGCGTGATGGTACGAGCCCATTGTTGGTGGATGCAGGATGTGAGTCTCAAGATGTGCGTTGAAGATGTCGCAGAGCTGAATGACCAGACGAAGGCAGTCAAGAGGTGCTGGTAGCAAGTTCATTCCGTATTGTGCTACCCAAAGGAGTCAGCAGAGAAGCTGTCTGCTGAGCGCTGGGCAACGCAGACCAGTGCGATGAGCAGTCAGTGACAGTCAGAGAACAGCAGAACGACGTTCGTCGGAAGCCAAGGCCGAACAGCAAAGCTCGGGGACACTTGCCAAGAACACCCAGCACCCAGGCGAGTTCGGCGGTCGTCAGCATCGGAACTCCTACACCACCGACATCTTTGCACGAGTCTATAGAGCTTCAGGGCGCTTATTGACTCGAATGAATCCGACAGCAACCTTCGTCTGCATTGACCCTGCCCGGCCCTTCCTACATAGTGACCGTCTGAGCCCTAACCCTAACCCTAACCCTGATTCTCCTTGCCCAACCGATTCTCGAAGGCCAAGTTGATTGAAAGCTCCATGAAAAGCTCCGAGCTCGCCTGGGTGCTAGCGGATGTTCCCGATTAGTCTTGCCCGACAAGTGACCCCGCTTCCGACAGCCAGATCAAACGCGTCGCATCCAGTCGCGTCACGTCGCGTCGCGCGGGCATTTACAAAAGCAGTTGCACCAAGATTTTGCAATGACATGTACAACACAGCAAAGCCATGGAGAACGCATGCGCAAGCCCCGACTGGGTGTTCAGAGCGAAGTTGAAACGTCCCGCAGGCGCCGGCAATTCTGCTGAAGCGTGGAGTAGTGGCCAGCTCAAAAAGCCAAGGATCGTGTACAACTCCAAGAGACATCGCGACCCCTTCAATCTCTCTGCTGATGACGAGAAAGAGAACGAGGTCGAAGTCGGGGAAGGCGACGCCGAAGATGACAGCGCATCAGCAGCTAATGTAGATGTCGCCGACGCAGAGACCATCACCGTAGCTGCTCCAACCCAGCGCAAAGCGCAAAAGCAGAGGAAGAAGCAAAAGCCAAAGCCAAAGCAGGAGACGAGAACAACTTCCACGAAATGGTACGAAGTTGAGAAGGTAATTCGCCAAAAGCAGTCAAAGGCAAAGGAAATTGGGAAGAGCGAAACTCAATACCTGGTCAAATGGGCTGGAAAGCAAGCCAACGGCAGATCTTGGCCATGTTCGTGGGAGCAGGAATCGCATATCAGCTCGGATGCTCTCAGTGATTGGCAAGTCGAGATGCAGCGTCGGAAGAGCAAGCCAGATGACTGTGAAAGTGGGAAGCCTGTCAAGCCTGGTGCTCAGATTATTGGTGAATGTCAGTATGATCCGGGAAGGGTGTCGATGCGGTTGGTCGGAGGGCGAGAAATGATGGTCAATTGGGAGAATGTTCGATTTGGAGATTTGATGACTTGGGACGCGATTGAATGAGTGCTGAGGACACGATCTCTCGGCAGGATCGCATGAATGATGAGGACATGGATGTCTCTACGGGTTCGGAGCTTTCTGATACTGTGCAGCGATCTTGCTTTTCTTCCGGCATGATACCCAGAATAATCGATCAATTTGCAATTTCCAGCAGATACTTCTTACTTCACATACAGAATGGTCTCGTCAATTGACGCCCATGGAGAGAGTCTCGGCCGCGGAAAGGTATCTCCAGAATGGAAAGTCCTTACCATCGCTCTGCTTAACTGGAGCACCGGCTATCCTCCATGGGTCCGCCGATGACAGCTAGTGAACCTCAGACTGACCCGCTCACCACAGTCGTCTTCTCCTCAGTGCACAAGTCCCATGGTCCTTTCATCTGGAAGAATCAAGATGAGCAAGCCGATTTGGACTTCGGAGCCCACAAGCAAGGAGGTTTTATCTTCGATCGATTACTGAGTTGAGCTGATGGTACACGGCCTCCCGATGTGGGAATGTTGATATTGCCCGGACGCAGACAATCGCCCCGAAACCTATTGATGTATGGCATATTGGTGCGGGACCAGTCTCTTGGGATTTAATAGGGTACTTCAGGTGCATGCCTGCAAAATCGTGAAGCCCGCAGATATTGGACATTGTGGGCAATGTGTGCTCAGCTGACGTGTGAAGGTCCGCATTCTTTGACACTGATGCATTCATTTGACGCCCAATGTGGTTGTGCGGCCACCGGTATTAAGTCTTCCTGTAAGACCCCTCTGCAGAGTCTACTGGAGCTTGGTATCGCAGCTCCGGGAATCATGCAGCATAGCACACCACATATTGCACGATCGGTTCAAAGTGCTCACGGTGCACTCTGGAACCTAGCAGAGACAATGTTCTTCTCCTCGAAGTGGGAAGCTCCCTGACCAGTGCACAGGATGATTTGGACTCGCAAATGCCTTTATTTCTGTCTCTCAGCACACGAATGCAGCATTCTCGTGTCTTGCACGGTGGCCAGACAGTCGCCTTGCCGGTAGACCGTCCTATTGTCGATGTGCGGAAGGGTATGCGCAGTTGCGTTTTCATTGTCGAAAGCAGCCGCCGTAGCCACCTGTTTGCTATTCAGAACCTTCTGCGACCTGGCATGACCACCTCCAGGACGCATCATGTGAACCATAGGCGTGACCCATCGGGCTGCATGTGTTGCGAGAAGTCTCTGAAAGGCAATCGATGCTCAGACCAGGAGGGCAGTGTTCGATAATTTCAATGACATGTTGACGTTGGTGTTGCGTTTCAGCCTTCGAGGCCACCTTCATCACATTTCATTCAGCCTCGGCCTTGCTTCCCAGCTTGTCTTAAAGGACAATGCTCAGATTCCCCATGCGTCCATCATATATGCCATGGTGATAATGTTGAGACCAGGTCGGAGCTATCGTCAAGGACGTCTCGTTTGGTGCACCGCACGCGATATCAACTGGTTGCCAGGAGAGAATGCGCCAGCGGTTGCACGAAGATCAGACATCCGATCCGCTCGATCGCCAGCACCTACTTGCTAAGCATAGTCTTGTTGCCTCGTGGGAGCTTGCAAAATGCTTGCAGTCTGTCGAGTAGGCAGATGAATCCAGTTCCGCAAGACCAAAGTAGGACCGCCTCTCCATGGCTGAACATTGCGTCACGTCAGCGCGACTTCGTTGTGCTCGGGAGCATCCAAGACACATCGCACGGCCGGGGCTGACCTCAATGACACGATGATTAGCACCATAGTCCGTACTTCAAGTATCAAATGCCGGAGCAGAGCTCGACACTGGCCCGATTGTGAATATATGCTCACCTATTCCCAGTAACCATTGTTGGCTGCCGTGCGTCATTGCCAACTAATCCGATGAATACGTATTGTATAACCGGCTGACAGCAGGGGTGCACCTCATTGCAGTCCTTCAAGTCGCAGGTTCGAACCTTCAAATGGCGTGTTGTGAAGCACTCTCTGACCTAAAGCCACACATTGTTGAAGGATTGTTGGCTGACGATCCAGTCTGCAAGACAAGAGTTTCAGAAAGAACAAGACCAAAGCTCTCGATGCTGTTATTGAGGTCCTGAGTGCCGAGATCGCAGGCGGTAGCACAGGACTGGTCTTAGAGATCTGCGCCTTGCGACCACCAGAATCTGCTGGCGCCGGTTGGCAGACCAAAGATTGCGGCGGCTCCTGGATGATAGCCAGCGGCGCTCATGGTCAAGCATCACATGAGCACGTATCTATCGGCGATGCTTTCGACACGCCTGCAGCTCAGCTCAAATCCCATAGTCAGAGTCTTCCGAGTGAGATTGTGGCGAGGACTCGCATTCAAACATGATCCAACGTACCCAAGTTCGAAATGGTTGAAATAAAAGCAGACACGCCTATACATACTGAACAGCATGCAATTCAAGTGTCAGAACCTGCCGCCAAGGTGGCGTATTGCTGTGGTGAACGATCGATACGCCGCCGCGACCAAGATTCGAAGTTTGCACTCTGCCTTTGCTGCCAGGTCCCTCGCCCTCGTAGACGACATTTGGAGTGCAGGTAGTACACAAGCCCAGATTGCAGGTAGATCGGAATGATCAGCGCTGCAGCTGTCAGCGTGGACGGAGGTGGAGGACACTGTCCATGGTCAGCCGAGAATCTCAGCCGAGTACCTACCCAAAGCAATAAAAGAGTTTTGCGGACACTGCTCTCCTGATGCTCTCCTCAGCTCGCTGACAGACGACGACCGCACGAAGTGTGGTCGGCTTGACATGGAGAAAGTCCACGAAGGCAGAAGGTCTGCATCAAAAGGATCGAAACTTATCCCATGCCGTGACATGGATCAAGCTTCCAGACTGAGTATCGTGGTCGGTTTTGGTGTCAGCGCTCCAGGGATACCTTTCGACAGGCTTAAGAAAACTATTCTCGACCTTCAATGATACCACCTGATCGCTGACACTGAGAATGCTCCCTGAGGCAATAGAGTGCTCTGAACTTCCGTCCATCGAGGTTCGGTCCAGTTCTGCAACGTATTCTCGCATTCCGAGAGTGAAAGAGACACTACAAGAATGTTCTGAAGCGCCCTGCGCAAAGTAGCGACTCACTGCTGATGGAAGAGTAGTAGAGTTCGGATAGCCCTGGTGGATGTACAGCCACTCCTTTACGATCCTCGTATGAGCGTGCCTGCGTCGCCGCTTGCTCGCTTGCTTGCTTGCGCATTCCTGGCCGAGACTTGGAGGTTGGCAACTTTCATGGATGCCGCAACTCGAAGTCGGCAACTTTATCGAGGTTCCTTGCGTGGGTAGATCAGTAGGCCGATTTAGAGATCGAAGAGATGAAGGTAATTGGGAATCCGGAGACTGTAGTTAGAACCATCGTCTGGGATCGCTCTTCAGCTTACTTGGCTCTCACCAACCAGGATTTTCAGAATTGCTTGCATCTCGGCAGACTTGTTCAAGCCAACTGAGCATCCTCATTGAAAGCGAAAGCTGTTGTATGGCCATTGCCTCGCGAGGTTCCGTGCCGGAAGTGGTTATGACTGCGCCATTGGAGACAACGTTGTGACACCATGGTCATATGTGATGGGATTGAACAATTTGCAAGCAGTGAGCGTTTCTAGCAATAGATGGCAAGAATCGTCAAGAACGTCTTGGTGCTGTGAGGTGTAGCCCATTGGAGAATGACTTCCATATCGACAAAAAACATCGTGATCCAATTTGGTATGGCAATGAAAATCCCACCAGCCTGACCTCTTTGGTAGATGATTTCGGCATGGCGATTTTGCTGTCTTTCCAGACAGATAAATTCTCATGACATCCATCCTAATGGCGTCACCATACTTCTGGGGGGGAATACTTCAAAAAGACCTCTCGGTGTGACTACGAACAGTCTGCTCTTTGAGTACTTCGCCAAGGTCACAAAGAAGGCTTGCTGCTGCGTGCACTCCATGACAGGGTTTCTGCGAATGGACACTCCCTCGTTTGCGGCGTGCTAGCATCGTTCGTCATGGCATTCATCGCCGCCAGTGCCCACGCGATCTTCTGGGTTTGCTTGTCACAGAATCCTGAGCTTGAGCTTGATTGTTTGTAATGCCCGACACGGAGTAGCTTGCCGACAATTATGCACGGGGACCAGGGCTGCGCTCAATTGAGCAGTTCGGGGACTTTCTTGCGCCGTCGCATCGCCACATGTATTGCTACTCGAAGCTTTTCCAGTCGCACGCGATGATTACGGAGAACCGAAAGTGGCATCGTCGAGATCAATCTTGCAAGGCTCGCGAAATCAGCATCACCGAGGGGAAGTGTCCAAAAGCTATTGCACTTTGCTCGAATCAATTCGAGAACTCCCTGTGTAGCTTTTGGCGAAGATCGGCTTCACGACCCAAGATCCCGCAGCTGAAGCCTCATGTGAAAGAGTTTGACACATCCCGTTGATCTGAGGAGATCAAGCCCGCAGTACTGGTGGCCGCTAACGTCAACGTGCAGAGACTCACAACGATGTCGTCCCACGTGCGGAATTGGGCATGCTGCTTCCGTGTTCTCTCGCTTTTGTATTGGGGGTTCACATGCCATGGTTGGTCGGCGAGAGAAGCAAGAAGACTCTGCTGTTGTCAAATTTGGCGAAATATTGGTCCGGTAAGTATCAGTCTGGTGTTGAAGCGGAACGAACACTCTGACGCATATCCTTCCCTGTTGCTCCAAAGCTTCCAATTTGTGCCTTCCCCCTCGCGCTTCGGTCCTGCTCTGTAAACATTTGACACCGTGGGCGGTCAGCGGATCATGCATACGCTGAACTTTGCAAGCGATCACAGGCCTCGGCGACCTCACTGATCGCATGTTCACGCTTGGCGACGATGTTCATATCTCTTGTCCGAGCGACCTCGTTGGTTTCGGAGAAAATGACGTCCCGCGTCGAGCGGGGAGTCGCACTCTCTGAGTAAATGCCATGATCAAGGAAAGTGGGGTCTGCATGTATGCACAACGAGAACTTCGGCCTGGCAATGCTGAAAACTGCAATCAGAGAGGCTAAAAATTCGATTCTGTCTTGATCAAAGCATGAATCTGTGGACTTTGCAACAGGTCTAGATCAGACCTTCTACTCTCCGCGGGAGGAGATCCCATGCCCGAACTCGAAGAGCAGCTTCTTCGCTTTGATTGGTGAAAGCTGGCTCATGGCCCGTGGTGCGTGCAGCGGACATCGGCCAGATCTGTATTTTTCGGGACGAGCGCCAAGCATCGCTGGTTTGACCTTCGGTGTGGACTTTGAATCAGTGGCCCAAGAGTGCTGCGCGTGTAATGCATCATCGCGCGGTGTTTACGGCCATCACCATCCCCTGGAGCAAGGGATGGGGTTCCGGATTGTAATCATATAGCTAATCAGCTACCTCGTTGTTGACGCCAGTACTTCCATTGACATTGAGCTGTTGTTCCTGTAGGCACCAGTACTAATTCTGGGTCAACGAGGTAGTCCCCAGGCCCAGGTTCCTGTAAGTTGTTTGTTGAAGGCGGGATCAGCGCAATCGGAAACAAGTCCGCCACTATGCTGACGTCGCTGTGATTCGCAGCCCGATAACCCATGGCCATGACGCTGTGTCATCCCGTTGACTGATATGAGCTCAGAACAGGCCTTCCCACGCTTTGCCAATGTGTGTGTGCGGCAAGAGCTCCCCTTTCTTGTACAGATGCAACTCTCGGCCTCTATCCGCCACGTTGTCCTTGTCACGCCTCTGTTCAAGTGATCAGAGATAGGTACTGAAGGTGTTCGAGCGATGTCGATAAAGCGTGTGGTCGACGGAAGCATAATTTCGAGTCGAGTCAGCTAACAATGGAGGTCAGAACGACACCAATGGCGAATGAAAAGCTACCGATGGGTAAACCAGATGAGGATGATTTTGAAGTCGACGGGTGCTGTCATTCTGTAAGCAATGGTGCTGAAGAAGATGACAGAGTGGTCTAGCTGTGTAATATGCGTTGAAAAGGACAAGGTCTTGACCCAGTTACTTGCCGTATTGAGTCAATCCACGAGGCCTCGAAAGTACCCATTTGTGCGGAGCGGAGTGCAAGCCTGAGATATACAGTTGCGATGAGCCTGAGCGTAGCAGGAATCGCCGTTGTTGCTGGCTGAACGCTAGTTCAGATTCGTTGTGGTGGTACGAAGTTCGCGATGCTACGAGTTCACAAAGTCAATTGGCTTACAGAGATGGAAGACGCTGCCGGTGATGTCCACTTCGAAGAGATCGCGTGAACGCAAATATGGGGCATATACCTATCGCAAGCGTGCCTGCTATACGGTTAGCAAGAAGACATTGATTGGATACAGCTCACTGTCACGTAGAATGACCATGTGTCGACTTTCTCGCTCGATGGAATCTCGGCTCGCTTTCTCACAACGAGTGCTGCCTGAGCGAAACTTGGTTTGGCCCGAGCCACAAGTCATTCCTGCGTCTGGGCATGTAGATGCCAGCAGCGATCTGAGTCAAGTCTGGGCATCTTGCTGCACATTTATGTTTCTGCTTCCGTGCACGGACCTCGAGGTCATTCGGAGGCGGCTGCGTGTCCGGCTTCGACTACTTCCCTTCCAAGAATTCGATGCTTTTTGTGTCGATGTCTCTTTCGTCGAGATTGTCAACTGCGCTTGTGCATTTATGCATGCTGTTGGAGCTGATGCGTATTTCGGCGAGTTAGCTTGAGGCACGAGTGCGGCCTTGCCAAAGCGTTTCTGCTGCTGTTGCGGCATTGATGGGCTGGTGGTGTCGCCAGCCACCGGCGGCTCTGTCGTTGGCGGTGCAGCACCCAGCATGATTGACTGGACAGATGCAGATTTTGATTGCAACAAGGACAAAGATGGTCATGGTGGAGTGTTGGGGATGCCACTGAAGATGGACGCTGAGGCAACTTTCGCTATTGCAAAGCACTCAGAAACAAGATGCATCGCTCCCGCCGGATCGTTAATGTCGAATGGAATAAAGTCCAGCCCCCAGCTTGGTTACCCAGATCATTGTTACTCGGCTTCGGAGTTCTCGGCATCAGTCTGGGCCATCACCATTGAGGCACCCTCGACATCTTACCATTTGCATCTTCAAAATCGACCACGGGAGCTCGATGAGGTGGACGTGAGCTTGCAAACAGGAACAGCTGTCCTACAGCGACAAGGCGTCTGGTGCTGTTTGCGGTGACATCCATTCTCGGGCTCTTCTTCCCAGGGCCTACGCGATCAGGCCCATGTGATTGCGGCATAGCTGGAGGATGGCTAAGGATCTTCGTTCCTCTCACGCACGGTGAAAGTTGAGGTAGCTGTCGAGGTCAACTGGCAGCGCGGCTCCTCTCTCTGTATCTGATCCCACCACAATGGGCCGTTTCGCTGAAAGCTGATGCAAGGCTCAACGTCGCGCTGTAATACTTGTCCAACGGCATATCAATGACCTTTGAGACCATATTGCGGGAGGACTGAGTTAAGGGATCGTGCTTGTCGGAGCTTGCTGCGGCGAGGAATGGGGCTTCTGTCTTCGTCGGCCTGATCTTGTGGGAGAACGGTGTCAAATGGATACCTCCCATGGCTAGAGAGGTGGAGTAAAGCAGTTTGTGTATTCCAATTGTGTTGTCAACTTGCCAGGTTACTTGATCTTGCTCTGCTGCATCGAGGTAGACGTCCAATGGCGCTTACAGACGTCGAGCGATTCTTTTCCGCACACCAAGTTCAGCAGAAATCTCTGCCGCGACGTGGGCAGCACTTGTGGAGTCTCCAAGCTTGTCGTTATTTGCATGTCCTTCGTGAGATCTGGCATGTGCTATGTTGAGGTGTGATTTGCTCTCCGATGCATGGATTTGGCTGGACTTGACTCTCGGATGGTTCGCCTAAGCCGAAAGAGTGTGATCAATTCAAGTCCTCAGCCAAGACAGACTCGAGCTGCTAGAGCTTGAGGCTATTTGGCCGACAACATGAGCCGTGCTTGTACAAAACCAACTCGTGAGTGTGTTGGCTACGCTGGCCCGACAATGCCGCAATCGACACCGTATGGACCGAAAGGTCCAGAGAAACCAAATGCAGCCTTCGATACATACTCTCACTCTTCTACAGCCCACTTACCGAAGCTCACGCCCGTTCAAACCACAGCGGACAATGCCGTTGTTGCCCATTTGCAGTTGAAACTGTTGTGAAGTTGCTAAAGAGACGGAAACGCCAAGTGTACTGGGACAATCCGAGGTGTGATTATGCATGTGTGGCCATCAAGCCGACACATTCTTTATAATGCCGCAGCCGTATGCGGCCGGCCTCCAAATTGTATGAAGACGTAAGTGTGTTTTTGGCGAGGCGATCGTGGGATTCGCTCTTGTTGAGAGTAGGCGACAAGGCGGCCCACCTTTCAAGTCGTTCTTGATTCTAGGCTGATCAGAGATGTGAGCCTATAGGCCGGCGACAGGGTGCTTTGTACATCTGACTGCGAGGGGTGTAAACTGCCGTCGGCGCTGGAACAGCACGACTGGTGGCGTAATTGCCCATTGAAGGAGTTGGTGTAGGTTCGTGGACTTTCAAGCCGTGTCCGGTTCCCTTCAGCCATACTGCCCAGCGAGGCGAGGACTTGACAAGTCTGTGCTTGGCTGTCGTTGCAACATATTTGGCCGTTCCCTAGCTCTTCTGCAGCATTTGATGCACCACTCAAGCCTGACTTGGCCTTCTTCTCCTTCAGCCGACTCTTTCGAAACTGCGTCCTTTGGGATATACTCGAGTGACGTGCTACTGCTCTCTACGGCGTCCGCATCTGCATTGCCGAATGCAGGAGGAGCCAGCATTGGAGTACTTCGGATATTTGGAGTCCTGCAAATCGTTGATACAGCCATACCGTGGCGTAGCTTCACTGCGGTGTTGATAATGAGATTGAAACTACGCTTCTTTTGGCAGATGCGGGAGAGTTCTGGAGACGTAGGCGGAATGGAGGTTGGGTTGTTGGAGGTCTTGGGCAGAGGCGATCAGACAGGCCCGAAGTCGACTAGGCCGGATTGGGCTGGCTGACATGCAGGCTCCGAGATTCGGAGCCACTCTGTCAATCACGTGACTCTCCCTGACACTTTGGCTCCAGGAATTGGAGCTCTTCGCGCCTTTCCGCTGTTGAACTTCTCACTCACATCTGCTTTCTGCCTGTGACTTTCTCGACAATTCCTAATTTTCTGAAGCCCCAACAGCAGCTGTTCCATCCTTCAACACCCTTTCAATGGCAACCATGGTGGAATGCGTCTTTCGGAACCTAGTGACCAGACATTCGAAAGTATGGACTTCCATGCGAGGGTGCACCCAGTCTTGACATACTGCTTCGTCTTTCGCTCTACATGATCGCTTCTGAATAGAGATCCGGAGATTTCACCTAGACAAACCCAGTACTGCCCTGCTGACGCTCCAATACAACGCTCAGGATCTTCCAGATTTATTCATGTTGGGCACAACGTCAACTCATGCTCGTCAGCCCAGAGGTGGAGCCTCTTATGAGCATGTTGCGTCTCAAGCAGGCATGATTCACGCAGCTAATGCCCGCGTAAAGCAGACAAGTTGTGCCAGCGAGGACAGTGAAACAGGTCAGTAATACTACCCGGTCATCCTACTTGTCAAATTACCCGGTGCTCGCATATTCGAAGTCTCGTGGGCAAGCTCAGAGGGTCTTTGCGTAGAGCAATCCAGGCTTTGGGCGGGCACCGGGCTTTGGTGGGCGCCTGATTGCAAGCAGCAACCTCGGATACAATGGCCTTTATGAGCTCTATCATCGCAGCCTGATGTTTCATGCACTCGCATCAGATCCATGTCTGGATGAAGCTGGATCTGCGCAGAAATCACCTCTTGAGGGTGCGAAGACAGAATTTTCTGGACGCCAGAGAGCCACGAAGGAAAGAAAGCGGCCTGTGTGCGCCGATGGGGCCAAGCATGAGCAGCAGCGAGAACAGACTGCATGCTCAGGCTGAGCGAGCACCATGCGCAGCTTCTCAAAGGCTCTCAACTACGCGAATCACAATGTCTCTCAGAGAGGCTTCGTCTGGCCTCTGTTGAAGAACGAGATCGAGAAGGATGTCATTGTCGATACGACCAAAGTAGCAGGCAAAATGGACTAGAGCAACAAGACTGTCAAGATACCAAATGCAAACGCCATTGCCGCGCTGCTCGCAGAAAGCCCCCATCGCAATTCCTTCATATCATGGATCATGTATCCTTCAGCCAACACGTTGATCGACCTCAATGCCGATTAATTGGCCACGCCCTTGCCATGGGCAAACGACACCGCACAGCTTTCTAGTTCTCAAGTCAGCATAGCACACGCACGCCCGGAGGAGAGGAGGCAGGGAGGTCAGTGGCTCATCTCAACCGTAACAGTCCATCTGTCACGTAACATACCAGAATAAAGGGTTCCAAGTGGACGTATCTTCCCGACCCGTTGTGTCTTCACGGCGACATTGGACACAAAGCTTGCCGGATGAGGATTCAAGTGATCCACTCGAAGCAGGTTGATCGTTGACGTGATCAAAAAGGAGGGTGGATTCTTGGCCATCGCCTTTACACATCTGAGCGTTCGGGATTGACAGGGGAAACGCAGACACTGCTTGAGCATTGATAGTCCAAGAATATCAACACGGGACTCAGGCTTTGGCGAGTGAGAGCTAAATGAGCCAAAGAGGAGCCTTCCACTTCATCGTCGGCAACATCTATGCTTTGGTGACATCGACAAGCTGGGCCAAAGCATGACCATAGAGATCCGTCATGGAACGTCACCACTACCAGGACGTTGTCACAGTGATCCAGAAATGCTCCCTCGACTTGAGAGAAACAGGACACAAAGTTTCTGGACACGAATCTCCTGTCATTGGACATGGAATTCCTTTGTTTGGTCGCACAGCCTGTTGACATCGAAATGATTGTCCATCGCACTGAGACAGCTCGACTCAAAAATATTGATCGTGTTCAGTAGCGGCCTGATGGTTTCAATTGCGCTCGACCTGACACTCGCCGAGCCGATTGTCTTCTCTCCTTTCGCAGCTAACCAAGCCTATTCATAATCGCGAGACCAAGCACTGCGGTGTTAATGGAGCAACAACTCAACATTATACGCCCGAGATGAAGCAACACCAATGGTAGTTCAACTTTTCACGCACCCGAATTTCGATGTCTCAAACACACTTCAGCTCACCACTTCGTCTCTTTGTCGAAATATGCATCGCTGTTGCCGAGAAACGCTGCAAAAGCCATTGATCTGGCTGTCACGGCGGATGTAGCTCAAATGCCTACTTCGGAGAATGAAAGGTGGATGCCGCTCAAGTCGAAGGCGCTGGCACTACATCGACTATTCTTGAAGCCCGGCCCAGATCCTCGATTACAATCCAGACGTGTATTGACACATCCTGCTAGGCTTCCGTCTTGTCAAAGACCCACATTATCTATGCTCGAGATTTGACACTCACTGGGAAGGGCAAGTGGCTGGACTGGTGCACTTTCATAGTCTTCAGGAATGAAGAAAGAAACTCGACAAGGCGGAGAATTGAAAATAGTGAGCGACGATAATGTCTTGCTCCAACGAAACTCAACAGAAGGCGCTTCAAGCTCAAAGTCACCAGCAAGCTGAGACGCATTCAAAGCATTCGGAGTCAATGCCGCACCATTGTATTGGCAGCAGCATCGTCACATTGCCGGCCACCGAGATCGTCTTTCCACACAGAACACTTGGCGGCGAGTCATATACCAACGGCCCGATGGCGACTGGAGCTTTTCGCCAGCTCACTTTGCACGACTTCGGGCCTCGCTGGGTCTTCGGCGTTTCCTTCATCGCCAGACCCAAGCCGAGGCTTCATGGCCAGCTTTCTCGCGACTCCTAGCTGTGCACTGGAGCTGGATCCTTCAGTAAAGCAAGAACACATTTGGAAGGAGTTGCTGTGTGATTGGATAGCTCAACTAAGCTCTGAGACATTCAACACTGCCGGCGCCCAACGTTAACGCACCAACGAGCCCAAGATCGCCGTGCTCATTCTCGCTATGCCACCGTCAGTATAGGAGGTGCATCCAAAGAGTCGTCCAACGAATCTTGTGTAGGATGCGAATCGCATTGAAAACGATCAAACCAGGAGGTCATCTGGGATGTCAATGTCTGCAAGGAGCGAGACGAAGTGGTGAGTCTGGATCGAGACGTGTTCCGGGTGGCCGTCGTGCATATCTGTTCTTCATATGACCACTCGAATGCGGGCTCATACTCGATACGTTCTCCACTCTGTTCTGGTCCATTCTCATCCTTTTGTGTCTGGTCCAGGGCTCCTTCTCACCATATCCACAGTCCCTTGAAGAGTCAAGCAGCGATCAAGCTGGGACCGCGACTCTATTTGTTCGAGTGCCTGACTCCTGCTTCAGATCTTCGTGGTTGTTCTCGCCGGGTTGTCCTTCGACGCCACGGTCAATGTCACTGCTCGTGCTTATTGTTCCGCTAACTCTTGGACTCCAGCAGAGACCGCCCGATCTTTGCCTCCACTTGTTCAACGTGATGAGACTTCCAATAATTGACCTGATGAGGACGAGGGTGGCTGAAAGCTCAGCCTTGCTACGTAAGCGGTCGCTGTGTTGTTACACGCCAGCGAAGCGGACTTGAAGCATGAGATATTCCATGGTGCAATGAGAAGAAGTGATGCATAGCGTTATGATGTCGAATGATACAGTACAGTAGAGGTTGACTCACTACTGGGCCTGAGAAGATGGTTGTCGTGCAGTATGATCACGTTCGCGAGAGGATGCCCAGAAGGCTTGCCTGACAAAATGGCTCCACTAGCAGGAGCCGATGTGTCAGCGGCTGCCCAGATTCTGACGTCACTGACAAGCCAGCTCCGGCCCAACGCGAACATCGCACCAACTTCACGCGCAACTGCTTCTCGCCTACACAATTCTGCCACAGTTACCAAGTGCAGCGCAGCAGCATTCTAAGTCTGGGGCGAAATCTCGCCCTGTGATGAAAGAATGAGACAGGCGAGCATTGTCAATAATGTCATCTACTGCACGGTCAAAGCGATGTTTCGACTGATCGATCCCTGATACGGCGCCGCATCGGGACCGCGAGAAACAGGACGCCTAAGACACGCCAAAAATCAAACCATGCTTTCAACGCTGCGGGAGCGGATGAGCTTGTAGGAGCTTGCGGCAGTACCCATCTCTGAGGCTCTTCAAGCGGCATGAATTGGCCGATTCGTTACTTGCAATGTCTCATACCGCAAAACCAGCCTCAAAGGCACTCCCGAGAAGTAATGCCGAGTGCTCAAGAGAAGTGCTCTTCGGTTCAGCAAGATTACCCTGTCTGCAATCATGTCTCAAGCTGACTTTCAGCTCGAAAATTTGCCTGTCGACTCTGAGGCCGATGACGCCTTGATCCCAATTGGAAGCCGACCATGAGCTACTGCGGCACCTCCAGGACCATACTTTTATGTGTTCTCACGATTCTGGCGACATTCTTCGTAGCCTTGCCGATCCGGCGAAGTTCCCTGCTGGTTCGGTGGAGTCCAGACATAATCTGGTCGGTCTTGAACGTAGCCAATCTACGCTGAGGGCAGAGCACAGCATGGTCCTGGGCGAAGATTCTTCTGGTTGCGTCCAGAGCATATGTCGTAAATCCATCAAGGCCCGAAGACTTGGTATTGGAAGCACAAACGATTCAAGATGGAACATGTTACACAGATGTCATTTACCGCCAGCCGAAGGACGCACCAACGAGAGCAGGCATAGCGCTGCAGTCTCGCACGGATTGCAAGCCACGGACGCAGCGCTGTCCCAGCGTGAAGGAGATTGATATTAGAGATGACTGCTGGCGATTGACTGAGAGGCAAAATGAGCTAGCCCGCTTTTCTCACATCTTCTCACATCTGCACTGAGGCCAATGAAGCCGCCAACGCTGTCTGTTGCGCTCGTTGCGGGGCCCTTGAATGGCTCTTCAAACGACCACGCAACAGCATGCAGCACGCTTTACACTTTTTCCCCTGGTCGAAGGCGACATTACTGCTAACACTCCGTGAATGTTCAGGCAACGGGACGGACCAAAATGCTGCTATATGGCCTTGAGAGAACGATGGGCCAGCCGAGTCGATGAGTTTTAAGCACTGCGGACGACACAAGCATGAAATAGGGCTACCAAAAGGGAGGCGGAAGCAAGGGCACGGTCACTGGGGTGTCAGATTACACATGCCGAGACACGGTGGGACCGAAGGATGTGACCACAGATGCAAGCTCTCCACTGCAGCCATCGGGCCCATCTGCAAGTGAAGCCACAGCTACGTCTTTTGATTCTACAAGCTCACGCTGATGCAGCGATGGTGATCTTTCTCAAGCCCACAGTTCTCGCGAAGGCTTTGACCAGCTCTCGGGTGACAGTAGAGCTTGGCTCTGAGCGGAATGCAGGCAGGTCGCGGATAGACTACGAGGCAAGGATGCATCTTCTGGACATCCAGGTAACACCTTGCTCCAGCAGCAACGTCACGGGGGAGATACACATCGTCTTTGACACCATTCGGAGAGTCAATCTCTGCAAGTACAACGGCATTGTTGTGGTCGCTCTCGTGAATGTTGATATGCATGGCTTAGCTTCACCGAACCCTGTATTTTCCTCAATGCTTGCTGTTGTTCAACGAATCGATTCATCGCTGGACTCAAGATCGATACTTGTTCCATACCAACCGTCATCGCACGACACTGGATCTCCAGATGCGGTGTTGTGCCTGCCGCCCAGATTCGCAGAAACGCCAATCTTTAAACATCAACCGGCATGGCCCATCTCCGATACAGTGGCCTCTCGTGCACGAGCATGCTGGTCGCGGCGCATCAAGTGGCCCACCAATTCGTCAATCCTACAGCCGAGTCAAAACACCCACAGACCGTGTTGGACAGGCCGGACTCGCAGC
This sequence comes from Pseudocercospora pini-densiflorae CBS 125139, assembly GCA_000504365.2. Taxonomy (NCBI): domain Eukaryota; kingdom Fungi; phylum Ascomycota; class Dothideomycetes; order Mycosphaerellales; family Mycosphaerellaceae; genus Pseudocercospora; species Pseudocercospora pini-densiflorae. The sequence continues at coordinate 52,934 of AWYD02001350.1, forward strand.
AGTTCCTGCCGATGTATCGAGCACCAATGGTCGTGAGTGCCCAAAGACCGCTTCGCTCTGCTTCTGGCCGCTGTATTGGGCTCTTCGCGGCATCACTGTTCTGGAGGACTTTGGAACCGACCTCGAAATTGAGCGTGGAGGTGATCATGGCGGCGCAGCGTATCCCTGTCTTCCATTTTTCAATTCCATCTTCCTCGCAGACCTTTCAGAGCAGCCAGTTCCGAGTGTCGATCCCTTTCGCAGTGCCGAACCGGCTGTCAGAGGTGAGAGCAGCCTGCAGGAGTTGTCTCGTCATCATCCGGTCAACTCCGGCATTGATCAGGCCTGCTTGCATTGGTGGACGCGGTCTGTTGACCTTTTCAGCGACTTCGCTCGATAAGATGCGGCATGCTACCCTTGGAAGAATTGTTGGCTTCTGCCATGATAGCAAACCCTGGCCACGATCCTGAACAGCTACAAGCCCTGGAGCTCTAAGGCTTCGGAATCACCTCTCGGCCAAATGCGATGCCTGGTAGTATGCGATCTTCAGACATGCTATTAGCTCAGACACGCCCTTCATCGCTTGGTAGAGTCTGAATGTCCAGGCCCTTTTTCGTACATGCCTTCATTGGTCGATCCTGGACAGTGTGGTGTAATGCTGAAGCCGAGATTTCCATGCGAAGTGCGGACCGTTTGGCTTCGACTGTCGCAGCCCATAGAAGAAAGAAAGTCCATCTGAAACAAACTTTCATGCGTACCTTACTGACACAGGACTGGCTCCTAGACGACTCACGACCAGGCTACCGACGTGCGTAAAACCGTGTAACCCAATTGACCTGGCTCTCCCAGCCTCTTCCGCCAACTTGCAGCTTTTCACAGTCGGCCTTTACTCCAGCTTTTCGATAACGATTTAGGGCCAGCTTGCTCTCGCGCACCCCATCTTCGAGACGATTTTGTTTTCTTGTCACTGATCCATTTTTGCGACTCAATGAAAAACTTTGCGGGACTTCTTGGACCCCGACTCTGCAAACTCCCCACCAACTACCACGGCTCAGATCATGGCATGCTCACTTCTTGTGGCTCTAATATTGGGACCTGCGACTGCGTTTGGCTAAAGAAATGGTCTCTTGATCTTTTCTGCCATCAGCTTCTGACGATTTGAAAGTATGCCGAACAGATCGATATGTGCGTGGCAGATTCAGCATTCTCCATCAGTACCTGTGCAGCTCTACAGCACCTGCGGCACGATCACCAACAACACCTTAGCAGCGATGAACCGCTCTCTTCATCGCCATTCATCAGGTCGATGGAGCATTCTCTGCTTCAGCATCGGCCTGTGTGGCCACACAGACAGCTGTAGCCAAATTGCGCTCATGCTCCATTGTGGAAACTCGGTCCCTGGAAATCCCAGACGATGTTGCGACTCCCAATATCGAGTGGCAACCATGGAAATGATTGCCACCTCCTTTGAAAGACCGCACGCAGCGCACTGGATGCGCATACTGCTAGAGTTGGTAACATGACGATAGCAGCACCGTAAAGTGGCTGTATCATCGTGTGTAGCAAGCACAAGTTCCAAGGTCTTACGCATGGAGAATGGAAGGCGTGCGTAAACCACCAGCTTGGAGCAAGAGTTTTGCATGCTTGGTCAACATCGACGTTTGCCTCCGGCTGCAAGTCTTTACGACTTCGCAGTCTCTTCGGCCACGGAACCACAGCAACAGATTCGCAAACTATGCACCACCATCGAGGTCATCTATGCCCCGTCACACAACTCTTCCTGCCCTCTTGAGATGAAGCTCAATCTGCACAGCTTCTCCTCGCAGTCGTCGAAGGTGTGATTCCTGACATACCAGTACAATGTGGACAACCGAACCACCCATATACATTATGGAGCTTGCTTTCTCTCGATATCTCTGCCTTCTAAAGTTCTCGCTCACCGAGGATCCTGGCTGCGATATGATCGGTAACTAGCACAGAAAGCAATCATCGACCAGCGGGTCGGCTTCAGAGATGGAGCTAGAGCGCTCAATTAAAGAGGGCGAGCAAGACATGAAAGGCAAAAGTCGGTTCGACAACGCTCTCACAGCCTTTGCTGCACACGACGAGTCTCCAGGCCAAGATGCTCTAGGCAGTGAAGGCATATAAGTGACAACAAACTCAGCAATAATGACTGGCCTGTCAGTCACCCATCTTTTATGCAATTTGAACGTATCAATCTTCTGCTTTCCAATGGGCTTCCGTATCTCGGAGGTTTGAAGAGCGGGCGTATGTTGACACAACATCGTCATTTTGGCATTGCGATTTCAGTAGTCCACAATTGGTTGCCAACACCCGTTCCCAGGAGGAACTACGAAGAACGCCAGGGCATCATTCAGCTTGTTCCACGTCCATTCCGGGATTGCTTTCACCAAAGGACACTCCTTTCACTCACAGCGCATGTCATTTCCCGAGGACCACGTCCACCGTCACGACTATAGCCAATGAAGATTCACACTCTTGACAAACTTGGCATGAGACACCACATGTCCCGACTTCCTTTTCAGTCCCTCCGCACTCAACGAATTTCTCCAAACTTACTTCCAAGCACACCCCTTTACAGAACGCCTTCCGAAGCCTCTCCAAAAGACTTCTCTTAAGGCACTCAAAGAAGAGATATCGTGCAGGAGCTTTTGCTTGAAATCACAAACCAGAATTCATTCGCCGAGACTTCTGTCCCAAACACTACATGTTCCGTCAAAAGCTGCTTCGAAGTACCCAAGACCGACGCCTCCGAGAGCTCCATCGCTTTCCAGAGCCTCCAAGCGCTTCTTCTTCTCCCCGAAACTGCTTCATGTCCAACCCTTCTCAAGGCCTTCCCCACATGGTCTGTTTTTCGTACCCAGAAGACTGGAAGACTGCTTAGCGCCCAATGAGATGTCCTCGCCACAGAAGGCAGCGGAGTGGCTGTGCAAAGGTCTTGGAATAACAATTATGCTACGTCTTCTGACCGACATGTGCGTATTAGTAGCACACTTGAAGTCCTCACACTTGATCATAACATGTGATCGCGGACGAAGCTTCCAAGAAATGTTACCAGATTCCATTCATTCAAAGTGTGGCTTGAGCACGGGCTACCTGGACGTTCGTCCTCCATGGGATTGGTGGTACGGACTGGGGTGAGACATTTTGAGTTCTTGTCTTTCTTGGCAGTAGAAGTGATCATAATGGAGAATGTGCAATGCTGGATGGCGAAGAGCTTATCAATGGGTCTGAATTCAGGAAGGCGGCAACGATGGCAAGCATTCAACGAAGGGCTCAAGAGATAGTAGACGAAGTTCGCACTGCAGCAAAACAAGTGGAAGGATTTCAAGGATGACCTAGACTCTCCAGTAAAGGCGATGAAGTTGTCGGATCTATCATTACAGGCTACCTGCAGATTGGAACACATATCTGCGAGTTATAGCCGTTATCACATTCGACATCTCAGCCTCGGCCCTCGAATGTGTAAGTTGAGGTGACGCCGGACGTGAAAGAGTAGGAGTTTGTGCCGATTCTGTTGGCGCTTTTGTGGTTTGTGGTAGTGTCGTAAGTGCCAGGACATCAGCCTGTCCGTAGGAGACTCGCCTTCGGACCAGCTTCGATGCTGTTGAGGGAGCGACTTTTTGAGTGTTCCTGGAATCAAATGTTGCAGTTGGCTTGGAGCTTTGTCCTCAATACGCATCGACAGAAATGGTCTTTGGCCATTGCATGTGAGCGTGTGGAACTGCTTTGAATGGGTTCTTACTCGATTCTCAGACTAAATTCGTCATGAGTGCTTGCCGGCATGTTTTGCGGAAGCTGAAGCGAGAGGCGGGAAATACGACAGCTGTGGAAACTCTTCTCGTTCAAGATCTAGGCAAGAAAAGAGGGAACGGCAGCATTGAGCTGAAGGAATCTAAGCTGCCGCTTACCATAGCGCATATACTGCTACATGCCAGAGGTTTTATCAACGATTCTCGTCGCAATGTCGAAATGTTGTTTTCCATGAGTTGGTTGAGTGACGTTGTCGGCCATGGAGTATTCGAACGAAGCTCCAGTGGATCAGATCACCATGGTACGGGATCATGATGCTCCCTAAATGACATGTGCTGTGGAGGAGACCATGACATGTGGTTCTGGGCTCTTCGTCGTTCGACGGTCGCGTTCGATACATCAGCCCGATCTTCATAGGCTTGGATTGAGGTAGAGATACAAGCGTGCGAGGAATCCGTTCGCGATGCATAAGACTGGCGGTATGAGCTCTCAATGGTCACACAAGCCAAGACCTCCCAGGTCTACACGCAGACTTCCACACTTCGCTCCTCCTTGTGACATCCGAGACATCCAGCCCTTCTAAAAACGACTGCTGGCCGTCTATATCTCCGAGCACCAAAGTTTCGGATGAGATGTCGACTTTGCAAACCGTGTCCAGCAAGCGGAGGCCGAACATGCTCCATTATGAGTAAGTCGTTTCAAAGGCATCGGAGCGCAGTCTGGACGAGCGCTGAGTCTGGGCCTCGCACCAAAACGGGTTGATTTTGCTGTACAAGCGCTACTCAGCGTCTGCACAATTAAAGCTGTGCCGGCGAAGTCGGAAACGTGACGGCCCATAGAGTGATCAGACGTCGTATGTCATGACGGCTTCCAAGCATGCTTACATGACGAATATCTCATCGACAAAGGATTCTAGGCCTGGAGTCGCTCAAGATCGGCAAGTTCGCGACCACCTGCTGATAGACCTCCAAACGTGTTTTGTTGTCGCATGAAGTCAGGCAAAGTCAAGGCCGCATCGAGCGACACTTCCGATGGTAAAATGTCTTGCTACAGATGGTCATGTTGGCCGCGTTCGGTATCAGAGACCGATCAGGATCTATACAAGGGCGATCAGCGATCGCATTGCCAAAGCAAGTGCCATCTTGGAGCAATTTTTCAAAACTCCATTGAGCTTCTCCTTTGGCGATCTCAATGAGATGAACTGTATCCCGGATGCTAGACTAGACAGAGGTCAATGTCGATTTGAGGAAAGTCGCGGGAGCAGAGTGATCCTCAGCACTCTTGGGCACGCTGAGTCTGGATTTACGTCTCCGTTGACGAAGTTTTGCTTCTAGGGCAGACTCTTTCGGCATCGTTCATGTTCAGAAGAAGAGATTGGTCTATGTCGCAGTCAGCTTTCCAGTAGAGCTATGCTTGACCTCCTCGCCAGGCTCCCGAGTTCAGCAAGAGTTGGCATTCATGTATCCATGACCACGGAATAATCTGCAAGATTGTCTGCGGGAATAACGTCGAGCTGGACAGGAACGAAGGTCGACGAGCTCGGAAGGTCCTTCGAGACAAGGCACAGCTGGTTCAGGGTATTCAAAACGATGATTGTCCTATTCCTAGACGTTGAATGAGGCGACCAAACGCAACCGTGGTGCGAGTCATGATTCGCAGAAAGAATCCCAGCAGTGGCAAAAGAAGACTAGATGCTGACATGTAGGCTCTCGAAGGCGGAGCCGTACAGTCAAGAGGCACACATGGCTGACAGAAGGGCTCCCATAACGAGCGCCCGATTGTCAGTCTCCTCACCAGCATCAACAATACTCATGTCAGCAACACCTCTCATACCGTGCTTGCAAGACAGCGGGCGAATTCTGTCGGCGTCAGCCGTGAACCAAGGGCTGCGCAACTCAACATTATGTCAGATCTTGGCTGTACATACGCTGAGGCAAGGTCCAATTTGCGATGTCGCGCAAATCCTGCTACTCGTGGTCTTACTGAAGTCAGTCGTCAGTGAACCCAAACTGGATCCATGAGAGCATGTCGAGCACACAGCAGAAATTGACGTGGCAATCGCAGGAAGGTCCGAGAAGCGATTCCAGATCCGGGTAAATGAGCAGCAGTCAGCAAAATTGATTCCGAGTGGTAAGCAGCATTCTCCATCCAGTACGAACCGCTACAACAGACCCAGCCGAGATCGTTTCCCTCAAATCTCCGACCTTACAGCTCTCTGCTGCTTGTCGGCCACCCTCTCTTGACGATGAAAGTCGAAACTCTTGAAGCTGGTCCGCGATTATATGGCATCGTGTTGACCGCCGGAAGGCTCTCCAAAATTGGGTGCACTAGTGATGTTCACTATGGTTGATGTGCAGTCGCAAGTGGGAACATTTTGGATGGAGTTGCCTGTCGCTGTGCGTATAGTGGACAGTATTGCTGCTGATACTGGAGGACCTTATGGAGAAAGCTCAGAAAGCGAGGGCAAGACAAACGGCACGAAGTTGGACAGGAACGGGGTTGCAGCCGTCGAATGCTGTTCTCCACGCTTTGTAGAGGCCTGAAATCTGGAGACCACTTGTCGTCCGGACCATGCCCATTCGGCCTGAGAATGGGTCTGCCTGGATTCTGTCTGTGATTGGCCATATCACTGATGCAAAGTCTCCTGCTGCCCTATACGGCCAAGCAATCGTGTTGATTCCGCCTCATTGGCAAGAACATGCTGATCAGTTGCGTGGCCAACGGGCGCATGGTGATATCAAAGAAAGAGCTCATAATGGCAGCGATGTCGTACAGGACTAGTCTCATTAGCCAGCCCAACACCATCATCGTCCAATGTGCTCGTGAAGCAATCGAAAAACCTCCAAAGAATGAGCGCTCCAGTACTGTAAGGGTAGCTGTGCACTGCACATGTGCGCATGTCATTCCAGGTCCATTGCTCAAGAGACTAGTATGAAAGATAAGTAAAAGTGAACGCTTTTCGGATTGCTCGAGCTTCTTGGACATATAGATCGGATGGCAGCCATCCAAGTGAGAGTCTCAATGATTCTCATGTCGTCAAAATGAAGACTGTGTCCTCGATTCCTCCAGAAGACAGAACGCATTGGTGGCGGTATCTAGATTGAAACGCAGCCGGAACTGTCGTGTGTTGATGTTTGCAGCTCGAGCAGTCCGAGTTTCCATCTTAGCGGACATGTCGATGCGTGTCCCCACGATTCTAGCCGCCGCCAGCAGTTTCCAGTGAGACAGTATTCACTCAAAGGAATGGGGAGGGCTTCCGGACATAGTTTGAGATCATACGGAAAGGTGTCTTGTGTTATACCACACTTTGAGCATACGATGAGTTGGTCAAAGTTGACATTCTCCGAGCTCACAACGTTGTTGGAAAAAGTCGCCGAATTGAGCTGACTGGACCAAATAACAGCCTTGTCATTGGCGAAGCCAGATGAAGCCTCGTGTTCATGCTCAGAACGTCTAACCTTTGTCGCACGATCACGCGCCGGACGTCGGAGTTCATCACCTTGATCATGATCATGACGCTTTCTCTTGCGAGTTTGCTTCGATGCGATCGGTGGCGTCATCGCACTGGCAAGAAGCCACTGAGGAGCTTCTGCATCTGCCTTTGCCTCCATGACTCTGCTCTTTCTTCCTCTGCCGACAAATGCTCGCTCGTCGAACTTTGGTACATCATTGCCGTCCGGATCATAATTGGACAGCAGAAGCATCCGTGCCAGTTGCCCCGCCCAGTTCTGGAGTTTCGCGGAGTTCAATGGGGCAGCATACACTCCCCGGTGCACATCACACATCTTGCGCTCCAGAAGGTCCATAATCGCTTCCTGAAGAAGTTGCTGGTCGTATGCTTGGTGGGCAGAGGCTATCCTCGCGTTACATTTAGCTTCGTCTGCTGAGGAACACGAATTGCTTCTGTCGTCTTTCTTGCAGGTGGCGCCAGCTGGGACATGATGGAACAGATCTCGATCTTTGATGTGACGGACCGTGACTGGGACGAAGCATGGATAGTGTCGTCCGAAACCGTCGTCCCACGAGTCGAAGAATGGCAGGTAGTTGCGTGGTGTGGCGACAATGTTCGCCATCTTGAATCGGCCGGTAACCTTTCGGGGCGCTGACGGTGCAAAAAGTGGAATAAGTCGAACAACTCGGTAGTCCCACATGAAGGCGTGGAAGGCGATGAAAGGCCAAACGAAGACTTAAGTGGACGTTCCCTGGCGCTGGGTACATACCGCTTCTCTTTGAGTAGACAGCACGCGAGTGGGTCATCGAGCGTTCCCGCATGGCCACCGTCGGACATCATGCAGCTTCTGGTCCCAATGTTGGAAAATGAGGTACTGCATACAGCTCAAGCTTGAACGACACTGGAATACTGGTCTCGAATCTGGAGCCACAATCACGAAGCTCTCAGATTTCGAGTCCAAGAATGTTTAGAGAGCAAGTTTCGGGAGAATCAATACAGTACGAAACATGTCTCTGCGTCTTGCTCGGTCGTCTCGGCGAGCCTGGTAGGCGTGGCCAGTTGGTGGACGGCCATGGCTGCTGGTGATGGGTATCCGAGACACGCATACAGGAGGGACGCAGGGAGTGGTCCTTTCGCAGAAGGGCAGTGGAAGCGAAATAATGAATGATGTGATCAAGAACAGAGTGATGTTGTTTATGGCGGTTGGAAAAATTGCAAAGTGCAACCTGACGTTGTGTGAAGATGCGTTGCACATGTCTGCGAACTCATGTTCGCCTGATGCGAACTGTGATGTTGTGTGAGCTGCGAACTCATGTTGTGCGTATGCAGCCTGCACGATGCCTTTACTGCAGGGAAACAGAGTGCATATGTTGACGTGGAAGAAGGAAGTTCGGAAGAAGATCGGGATGCTTGGCCCAGCTTCAGGCTCGCCAAGACAGGCGTGTGCCACTCGTGGCTAGGGTTGTGGCTTACAGCAAGACCAATCGGAGCGTCTGGCAGCAGAGCTCCGGCACGGCCTTGGCAATGCTACCCGCTCGCAGACACCCCAATCGTGGTTCAAGTTTTGCTCTTTCCCTCTGCGCTCCTCCAAATTCTCGCGTAGAGTCTCTTACTACAGTTTGCATAAACATGTGACCGCACTTTGGACGAAGCATACTGTAGATATCGAACACTTCACCGCGCGATGTAGTACCAGTACCACGCCATGATGGCTCTGCGGATGCTGCATGATGCTGAAGCTGCCACCCGACAGATGCCACGCCATGACCAAACAGCACAGATTGCCTAGGAATCCACCTTCTCGCTGGACAGGTCTACTTCCATGAACTCTCTCACAGAACAGTAGACACCACAATCTTGGCACGCGAGATGGCATTCACTGGCGAACAGCCGCCAAACTTACCAGCCAACCCAGAACCAGAAGGTAGGACGATGTTCAATGCTCTGCAAGCGCCGTGTCCTGCACAGAATACTGACCTACTTCCAGGTCCAGCTTCAACTCACGATCCAGCGCCGCCACCCACTCATTCTGTCCTTCTGCCTGTGGCGAGAGATGAATACTGGCAGTCACCATCACCGTCCGGAGCCCTCAGCTGGGATGAAGTCGAGATGCACACGACTGTCGAGCCTGAACCTCTCCATGACCCACCACACCCAAACGAACACCAGTGGCAGCGTCTGACCGATACTCGCTCCGATCGACGCTTCACCATCTCCGGCCGCGAGCCAGACTCGGTCATTCGTTGTGATCGCAAGATTACTGTCGTTAGGGACGATGCGAATCGGCTTTCGCTTCGCGTGGATGTTGGCATCATCTTGGCCTCAAGGAGCGACGGGCAGCAAGACTGGTATGAGACGAAGCATCTTGCGCATGAATGGAGCACGGAAGTGGCGATCCCTTTGCCGCCGCCAGTCCAGGAGGGACAAATCGCGGCCAAGGGTGGCAAGAAGAAGGAGGGGAAGACTGGAAAGTCTGCGAAATACAGCAAGAAGAAGCAGAAAGGGGAGTCTACAACACGCCCACGAACCCGCAGCTCGGTCAATCGGGCAGGCCCATTCGTAGAAGAGAGCGACACGGCATAGGTCATGCCGCACCAGATTCAACAGCATTATGTCTCGTTTCTGGCATGCTCATTGACGGAAAGAAGAGCTGATATGGCCGAAGTGAATGGATTGCGGTCTTATTACACGATCTCCGAGGGCCGAAAAGACAGCGGAAGGCCCGATGTATCAAAATAATGTCACCCATCTTCCAAATTTCTCGTTGTTCAGCTCACTCGTCTGTGACCTCACGTGCCTACAACACGGAATAAAATCAATAAGTCTGCCCTCCCACACCATGAGCGTCCGTGCGCTTACAAATTCCCAGATCTCATTCCATCCTCGAGCTTTCCCGTGACATGTGCTACTACAGCCACCTCAAAGACTGCCCAATTTCATGCCCTCAGCGATTACCAGGATCATCGTTTCTCCTTTGCCCGTCTACGACGAGAGCTTGGGCGGGTTTCATGGTCTCCATCATTTCCATCTATGGAGATGATGTATCATCTTCGATGTTGAGAATGATGATCATGACGATTGCCATCATTGTGATTGATCAAGATACCCATCTACCATCATGGCTGACGTGGAGCTGCAGGTAGAAGAAAGAAACTATGACCGGACATCTTTACGCCATACCGTCTGGATTCGCATCGAGAACTCACCACAGCACCACACCACCGCCTCCCTCCAACTCAACATCATTTCATGTGGAGCTGGCTGTGGCCCCTCTCTTCCACCACCACCACCACTACCACCAACACCATGTCCAACCGAGTCTACAACCACGAAGCCATCGGCGAATACTTCCGTAATGGCGGCAAGTCCTCCAAGCTCATCGACACCCCAACCAAGCTGAACAAGATCTACGCCATTGCTTACATCAATGATCCACTCGAAGACGGAACTCGCGATGGTCAGATCACGCTTCTTGACCGTCTTCTATCTGCCTTGACGGGCCCCAAGCACAAGGATACTGTTAGCGTGGACTATGGCAAGTTAACCAAGAAGGATTTCATCGCGGCTGCTGCGGACGAGTATTTGGCAGGCAAGAGCAAGGGAAAGAAGAAAGTTGTGCGTTTCAAGCCGCAGCAATCGGCAAGCGTGGAGAGCCAGGAAGAGGAGGAAGTGCAAGAGCAGGAGCAGGAGTACACTTCTTCGGCCGATGAAGATGCCGAGATGATGGATGCCAACACCGACGACGACGACGAAGGCAGCAACACTCTTTCCAAGGGTGAATGGGATGCCTTTGTGGCCCAAGTCAGTGAGGAGCTGCATGATCGTGAGAGTGCTGTCGAGCAGCGAGAGCTGGACTTGGAGGTAGCCGAGGACGAGTACCGAAAGAGTGCCGCGGCTTTGAAGAAAGACCAGGAGAAGTGCGCCTCTAAGCTGAATGAGTTGAAGGCGGCAGAGCGTAAGCAGAGACATGGCATCGCCCAGGCACAGCTCAAGGTAGAGGATGTGGAGCGGCGGGAAACGCAAGTCCTGATCCGAGAAGAACAGAACGCGAAGAAGGTAAACGATTTATTCAAGGACCAGGACGATGTTTCGAAGCGTGAGGAGGAGGTATCGAAGCGCGAAGAGGATGTCTCCAAGCGCGAAGATGGTGTCTTGAAGCGTGAAGAGGGTGTCTTGAAGCGGGAGAACAATGTGGGAAAGCGGGAGAAGGAAGTCGAACGCAAGCTGAAGTCCTCCGGTATTGAGGAGGTGGAGAAGCTTCGTGAGAAGTTGCAGGAGAAGGAAGCTGCGCTGGAAGAGCGAGAGTACGTTCTGGAGAAGCGCCAGGATGAGCTGGAGTCCCACGAGGACATTGCTTCAAGCTGCACGTTGCAGATCTACGACTTCCTGCTGCCTGTTCATGTGCGTGGTCGCCTCAAATCTGTGCGTGACCATGGCACGGAGGAGCAGGAGCAGCTCATGAAGCGTGAAGTTCAACAACTTGCGGGGTTTCATCGAGACAAGTTGCTCAAAGTCCTTCGTGGCGTTGAAGATAAGCTGGAGAAGGGCTACCTGATTGCAGCACACAAGCAGACTTCGGCGTTGCTGAAGGTGTTGGTGAGTGTGTTGGGTCAAGTTGATCCTGATCCAGCTGGCAAGAAGTTCAGGCTCCTGACAACTGATTGAGTGTGGCACCAGAGCATGGCATAAGAGCATGGCATAAGAGCATGGCATAAGAGCATGGCATACAAGCATGGCATACAAAAATGGCATACAAGCACGTTAGCGATGGTAGTAGCAACCATAGAACCGCACGAAATGACTTACGACATCAAATCCATCAATTTTCTTCTTACTGTCCGCCAGCCTGTTCTTCCCAGTATCAATGCCTTTTGCTTAGGCCTGCGACAGACCTGGTACCAGTTCCATTCAAAGCATGAGCATTTTCTGAGCCTGGAGCCCAGAAGTACATCGCATCGATGATGTCGTCGAGCACGCTGAACACTTGCAGGCCTAGAGTGTACTCTGGTGATTTGGAAAACGATGGAGGCTGAGTGATCTCGAGGAGTGAGAACTGACGAACACAATGAGTCTGCTCGCTGCACTTCAAGATGTCATAGAATGCAGGAAGTGGTTCTGGGCACAGATCTGTGCTGGAGTATGTGATAAAGACCTTAACAGCAGGCCGGAATTCTTTCGTAGCAATTCTAAGACACTGAATAACCTCCAAGCCACCCAGACACCTGGTGATGAACCCATTCGTGGCAACACCAGCATGGGAAAGACGAGTACAGCTGGCCACTTTGTGCGCCGGTCAGTGTTCAGCGAAGTCGATGCGCTCCGGCTTGTCCAAGAACTGGCATAAGACGACGAACCTCAGCCACTGTCTCTCGAATGGAAGAGGCGACAGGTGAAGGCTGCGTCGTCCATAAAGATCGGAATGAGTTTCGTGGAGTGCCCAAGAGTCTCAAGGCTCTCCGTTTTGAACATTGGAGTCAAGGGCATGGTCAAACACATTACCGAAGCTTTTTGGTGCCTTTCGTCGTAGAACAAGAATCGGTACGCTCCAACAAAGCAAGACATTGTCTGCTGTTCTGCCTGGCCTGAGCTTCAGAGAGCTGCGAAGAAGCGGATGATCGATGTAGCCTCATTGAAGAGCTTCATAGGAGACCGGAGAAGCAGTCATCTGCTGAAGATTTCGAGGACTCCTGACATGTCTCATCACTGTTCCAGCACCCTCGCCCATCCGACCTTCAATGCAGGCTATGGTTTCGCTCACATTGTTCGCGACGGGGTCTTTGGACACATACTGTACAACGGTTGGATGAAACTGTTCAGATCCGTTGAAGGTGGTAGTGGCCTTGTGCCTGGTTCCAAGATGTCCTAGAGATCTTCTTGGGCTTCTACGGAAGAATCGCACGTGCAGAATGCAACAATACCAGAAATATCGATGCAGGGCTTGTCGAGATTTGAGTGAGGCCAGAATATCATGGAATGCTCTCTTGAGGCGCTTTGATGGTTTGAGCGCCGGCAGGCTTTTAACCAAACCTCAAGACATTTGGGCCTCAGTCCTGGACTCTGAGCTGTCGCTGACAATCAAAGTTCTGCCTTGAAGTCTCCACTGTGCGAGGCCCATACTCTTTCTTTTCTCGCGGCCGCTCTTTCTGCATATTCATTGAAGCATCGGCACAAAATCTGCTTGTGCCAATCGTGCTGGTATGTGGTGGCCAGAGCATTTCAGGAGCCATAAGCCCAGCAAGAAAGGCATCAGCTAGAAACATCGTAGGACAGTGCTTCAATCCACGGACCAGAGCCAACTTGAGGATGCGATTCTGAAGAACGGACGCCGAGACCCGCGTTCAAATTGTCCAAGTACGTGGATACGATCGATGAGGGATGGCAATGAAGCATTCACGATATCTCATATTATTTTCGCGAGGGTAGGAAACACTGAGATGGTCAGTGCTGACAGCTCGCTGGTTCCGCTTTGGGAAGAGGTGCTAGCGATGTGGATGCCGGGGGAAAGCCACGCTGCCATCCAACCCGGGTGACTATACCCTAGTGGTGGTGACCTAAAATGTATGCGAATCGAAGTGGCAGCTGCATATGGACACCTGTTCCGACACCAGACATCTAGCATGCCTGCCATAGTAATCTGGGAAAGGTATCGAGGTATTACTTGCTTCGCTCGCCAGGAGAGCCCAAGACCAATTGCTTCTGACACACTCCGTGCCATCGAGAGGAGTTCAATGTTCCTGACGATTTGAAAGTTCAAGCAGCAAGTCATTGGTGGAGATGACTGACATGAGGTGGTAGCTTTGGTAGAACGGTGTCCAGAGAATGCTGATGAGCATGTGGATGACGCCTGAAGCGTGACAGTCGTAGAGTCTCCATCCGCGGGTGGTGAGACTGATGAGACTGGTATACATTTTCATTGTCCCCATCGCTCACACATGTCGAGTCGGAATGTCACTTATTCCCGGATCGGGCTTCGCGGCCGCGTTGCTTTGTGAGGCCGACCCAATCGGAACGTTTTACGGGCGTCATGGTCACAGCATCGCTTGCTGGTGCAACTGGAGCTTCGCCGTCTGGCTTTGAACAAAGCTGTCTTGCTGGAGTCATCGTGCATCGCCGGATCGAGTCGGTCTCTTGCCCTGTGAAGTTCTTGACGCCGCGGATCAATATCGACAAGGACCGGTTGACAGGTGGCATATTGTAGGTGCTGTCCCCATATCCCAGGCTCCTGCGGTGCATCGGAAATTGATTGTTGAGTGGACCATGAAAGCCAGCGTTGGCATACTGCGCCGCGTCTACATCAGCCTCTTCCCTTTCGACGATTCCACATCTGGCTCAATCTACATCATCTTGAACACCCAAGATGAGAAAGAGCGCGATAGACTTACGGAGAAGTGGCAGACCCACAAGCTCGAGGAGCTCAACTTCGTCGGCATTGTTGTAAGTCTCGTTACCGAATGGTGCGAGCTGAATCCGACGCCCTGTCCTTCGCTCATCTTTGGCAGGGTGCGCTCCTAGCAAGCTGCCTCACTTCAACTGGGGATTGGCCGAACGTGCTTGGCAATGGCAGATCGCAGCCATGGACTGTGACGACATGTTGGTATGGTGGCATCGTTTGTGCTCTCTTCGCGGTCTTGACAGTCGCTCAGCAGGCGATGCGACTGCATCGATTGGCCGCACATAGAGACGGCCTCGAGCGGATCCGCAGGTGCATGGCTAGTCGCCGTCTCAGCCAGGACGGACATGTACTACCACATCGATGGCGCGTGCACACTTGGCAGATTGGACCAGCCTTGTTGACTGCAAGTGTTCTGTGCATGGTAATTGGAATGGGTATCATGCTTTGGGTTGGAGCTCAAGAAGGGCCTCTGAAGAAAGAATATGAGAAATGGTGGGATGGAAATGCAAAGGTTTGTGCGAGGTCCGCCATTCGCAAGCTTCAATGATGCTGATATCTCACAGATGGCGGCGACCTGGACAATCACTCTTGGGTTCGTGGTTGCAGCCTTTGTTGCCTCTCAACTTGGTTTGGCAGAGGATTGAGACGTACGACCCTGAAAGGGACGACTGCGTTGCAGAGGAATATGGTGGCAGAGAAGGCTGAGAGCCTTGCCTTTGCCATCATATGCGCCCAAAGCCTTTGACTGGCTCGCAACTGAGCCGTTGGTGGTTGAGACGACCAAAGCCGAAAGCGGACGAGGAGGTGAAACGCTTCCACGAAGCCCGCGGCGACGATGTGTAGGATGAAGACAGCGGCATCACGTATTGCCAGCACTGCCTGGATGTTCCAAAGCAAGGACTCTGTCGAGCTGGATTTTGCACCTCCGCCGATGTCCGAAGACCTGGGTCTGAGCTTCATCTGGGAGGAGGAAGGAGGATTTTGAAGCTGAGCCAGAGCAATGCACGTTTCATGGCGCCATGCTGTCTAGTGCTACAAGCCACTCGCTCGACCATCATTGCGGTAACCTGCGGAAGGCCGTCTGGGCACTCAAGTCGTGGCCAGATCCAAAGTGACGAGCAGGAACTCTCTGCTGGTTTCTTCAAAGCTACTGACAGACAGGCTCGCAAAATTGGAGCTCACTTGTCAGCAAAGTTTGTGAGGAATGGAAAGAATCCATCATTTCTGGAGAGCCTCTATCCGAAGAGACATGGATGTCCAGTGCAAGTCCCGTTCGACTCCCTCGTGCATTAGGGCGTGCTCTGTTGAGCCCTGCGCGAGCTTGACGTGCAAATCTGAACGTTGGACATACGGTTCCTGGACTGTAATTGGGTACGAAACGCTCCTAGAAGATGTCGATTGTTCCATGAGTTGCGAATACAATGTTCGACTCGCTGATCAGGTTCTGGGTCGCCTGGGGTCGTGAAAGCAGTGTTCCAAGAATCCAGAGTCAAGCTCACGTAGCCCAGTCTCGTGATCATCTTAACGCATTTTCTACTGCCACGGACATCGTTCGCCATATCGTAAGGACATTCGAAACCCCTCGGTACTCCTGTAGCAGAACATGAACCTGGCACGGAAGTTTCGATAGTACCAATGCTGCCAAGCAGTCCATTCTGTTGTCGCTGCTCCAGAACTGCGATAGCTTGACGCTAAACAGGCCACTGAAAGAGCAGACTCCCGCAAGCTCGGCGACGTAAGGCCTCCATGTGGTGCTTCATCACGCGGCAGTCTTCATTTCGGTTCCTGATCCATCTGAGTGATGTGCAGCATGACGATCGGGGAGAACAAGATTGGACAACGGTCTTATGCTGACGCTGGTGCTCGCGCTGTCCATTTCGTGGGATGCGGTCTCTGTCTCCTCTGATCGCTTTCGTTCGAAGCAGTACAAGCATGAGACCAACGACAGATAGCACCAGATGGAGCCGATGAGCGACTAGGCCTGGCGATGAGGCCATGTTTTGCGGATCTGGTGGTCTCATTGTTGGCAGGACTTCTGAATGTGTCGGGTTCTGCAAGCTTCGTAGGCTGCGAATATCACTCATGCAGTGCTTTCTCCACCATTGATGGCCACAGGCCTCTCAATTTGCTGATGCTGCGGTGCCATCTGTGCGGCTTCCACCTGCGCCAGTCTTTCGGTCAAGCAGTAGAGTAGGTCCTCCAGCTCTTGCATTTCCTCCTGCATTCCTTCCATGGCCTTTTGTACGTCGGCACAGTTCTGACAGGCTCGGTCATCCTGTTCATCCTCTTGCGGCCCATTCGCTTGAGTTGCGCAAGCTGTGGATGTGGAGCTCTCTTCGTCATTCGCTTTCTCCCGTGGAGGTATGGTGATACGCAGGCTGTTGCGGTGCGACGCTGAAGTTTGGGTGGTGCTGAGCATTTTTGGAGCTGTGTGCCAGTTGAAGGAATCGAGCAAGAGTCAAGGATGCGGTATTGGGTGCGAGGAGTAACAAATAGGGCGACTCGCGTTCTACAATTCGATGGCGATATGCAGGTAGGCGAGCAGGCTTGTTTCTGTACCTGCATTCCAGTTGACAGCCATCTTCTTCTCTTGGCAATGCAAGTGGAACCATTGGCGACGTTGCACAACATGAAGCCAGCCACGTTGATGCATGGAGAGTCGAAGCCGAATGTCGCATAGTTTCGACAGTCGCTGTACAGGGATGCGGTTGTGCAGCGCCGATGTCGCCGACCATGCCTTGTCTGCAGTATGCCGAAAGAGCAGTCAAAGACTGCCTCAAGGGCATGCAAGGTCTGAAAAGTTGTGGAGGCTCATGAGAAAGATTGCAATTGACAGGGCGATGTCCTCAAACTGCTCGGTCGCTTGCCTTGGCCAACATTACAAATTGACGTCCGGTCTTGACGACCTTTCGCGCTCTCATTCGAGTTCTATCGTACAAGTCATGGAAGTTACCCGTGAGTTTGCTCCCAACATGCAGCCCATCTCCATCGAATTCATAATATACACATTAGGTCTTGCTGACATCCATTTATTTGCTTCCGCATCGGTAAGCATGCATCGTGGCTGCGTTCATTCATCGTGTCGTTGGTAGTCGCCTGCATTTCCCATCACTCGTGGCGAAGTACTTCACAGAGAAGATGCAAAGTCCAGCCACTGCTGGCGCCAGTGAGCCAGATCGCTGCGGAGGCTCTTCGCCTCATCGCGATAGCTCATTACGTCGACCGCGAGCTCGTTTACGATGACCTGGCGCCTCCGTATGCGGACTGTCTGCTCGTCTTGGGTAGCGAGCTGTTCCTGCAACATCGCTTTGAGTGTGTCCAGACGCGTGACATCGGCGCTGCGAGTCGGCGAGTGAGGATCGCTGTTGGCCAGATCCTCCTCAGCGAGGCGAATCTTCTCTCGAAAGTGATCGATCTGCCCTGCAGACGTTGCCGCGCCGGCCTGGTTACGAATTGCAGCAGTGCGGTCCTGCGGTCGGCGGAAGACGTCACGGATGCGCTCCACCTCTGCTGCGGCCTGTTCAAGCCGCTGTAGTCGCTGGGTGCACTCAGCGGAGAGTGTGCGAAGAGTGTTGCAGCTGAATGGCATATCTGAATTCGCAGGTGTATGTGAACTCATTGGCGTTGGCGGTGGGCCATCGAGATATGGAGGGCCAAAGTCCGGAACAGCGGTGGTAGCGGGATCGTTTCGCACGCATAGAGCTGCTGCATACGGCCAGAGGGTGGAGTCATCAAGGAACTCAGGCATTGCTGTAATGTGAGGAGAGAGGTGATATGCCACGGCAAGGAGAACGCGGGCGAGATTTGTGATTCCGCCATCAGCGAAGGGCAGAGCAACAAGGTCCACCGGCTGGCTGTGTACTTGACCTGCGTCGGCTTGTTGGGCATCGTCTCTCTCAGCGGGAGCCGGCGGCAGGAAGGTCTTGAGTTGCATGACTGTGGCCCTGAACTGGTCATTGGTCTCGTCATCTAGACTGGGTAGGTGCAACGTGATTCTGCTGGGCGAAATGTCGGCAAACGCGATCTTGTCGACATCATTGTTGGCGACCGGGACCGTATGCAACACAATGATAGCAGTGCCTTGACCATTGCTATTGAGGATGGCCGAGTTGACATTGGCGTGTTGGAGCAGGGCAGCAGGCGCGGCGCTGCTGTCATCAGGAGCGAGAACGTCGAGCCATGACTGCAGCGTGATTGCAGGCGGAGCATAAGTAAGACGCGGCCTCTTGGCTTTGCGAGGTCCGGTGCCCGCTGGATCGAGTGAAGTGGCCATCTGTACTATGGCATTCGCTGCAAGCACTTCGTCGTGTTTTGTGTTCGAGAGTTGGAGTCGCGCATCGGCAGGTTTAGAGGCCGCGAACGCGCCCGCGTCGTCGTTGCCCCCGCAACTCAAGCGAAAGCTTGATTCTGAACCCTCGGACCGTGCACGCGTGACACGCGTGTGGTTGGCGACAGCACTCCTAAAGTGATACCAAGACCCGGTAGAAAATGAAGAATTTCGTCGTCCCTTCCGAGGACGGCGGGCGGGCTCTTGCATGAGCCTGATTCGAGCCTCGGCAGATGAGGAAGTGGAAGGTCGGTTCTCTGATCGTCTTCGTGGATTCAGTGGAGAGCTGTCTGGCTGTTCATCCCCAAATGTGAGGAGTGTATCTTCGGTATACGAGATCTCGGTGCTCATGTCGTCGAGAGTTTCCTCTCCACCTTCTCGCCTTCCTCGCTCCGGCGTGGGGACATCGTCCTCTTCGTCATTGTTCTCCAGTCCTGGCTCGTCCGAATCATTGTGCTGCTGAGTGGAATCCTCGTTGTCGTCTTCTGGTCCTGGCTCGTTGAAGTCATCTTGTAGCTGCGTTTCGCCTTCATTGTCGTCCGCTTGTCCTGGATCATCTGGACCATTCTCCTGCTGCGACTCGTTATCTTCCTCTCGCGCTCCATTCCCTGCATCGTCGGGCTGCTTCTCGCTCTGCGACTGCACTGAATCTTCTCGCTGTGATCGTTGCGTGCTCTTAGACTTGCCTTTCGGCTTTCTCGATGGATCTTTGCTGAAATTGCTGAGCTCTGACGTACTCCTCCCAGTCTGCCGACCCCACATTTCGACAGCCAAGTAGGCGTCCGTTCTCGTGAATGGGATCCATTGACCGCGCGGCTTCGATCTGTGCTGCTCGAGAGCCTTGAAGTCGCGCGCTTTCGCCCGTTCCTTTGAAGCATCTCGCATGAGTTTCACGGCCGCGGTGAGGTCCGACCCTCCACCCGAGAGATCACGGAGCCCACCCAGGAAAGCGCTACATGGCCACTTGTCGTTGTGGGAGAAGAGACACCATATTTTCAGTGCACTTAGTTGCCAGGGTGGTCGAGCAAGTGCGCGTGCATGTATCCTACGTTTCGCGTCTTCCTCTGCTTGGATGTATTCCTCTGCTTCCTCTTCGAGGCATCGCAGCGTGGCGCGGTCGATGTATTGTTCTACAGTAGAGGTGATAGTATCTTCAAGGGCAAACTCCTGGAATGCGGCATGGTAGAGACTCAGTGCATGCCTCGCATTCTTGTTGTTCAATGCGGTCGTGATGGTGTGAAGATGTGCTCGAATGCGTTGCTCAAGATCGCCTGCAGGCGGTGCGCCTGCACCGGAGTTTGTGTTACCACCGCTCGTTGCATCCGCATCGGTGTCGCTCGCTTGATTGTCGTCTGGTCGTACAGGACGTCGAGTCCCTGTCGCGCGCCGAGGCCTCGATTTGCGCGTGTCGACCTGTGCGCTGCATGGCTCCTGACGGACACGAGCCATCGTGACACTACACGTACTGGATTATCGCGCGGTCGTAGAGGGTCGTCACTAAGGTGTGAGCACTGCCAAAGAAATTCGTGTTGGTAAGACTGCTTGTTGTGTGAGAGAGGAAGCAAAGCTGGAGCCCCAATGTCAGTAAGATGACGTAGCTGACAAGCTGGCTCCCAAAACAGTGCCCCGATGACATGATGGCTCCAGCGTCGAGAGCCTGGCTGTCACCGAGAACCCTGTGAACATCTCTCTTTTCTGATTGCGGGCACTCTTTTCTCAAATGTCATCACTCCCAACGCAGCAAGTCCGGACATGGGATCAATAGCTACTGCAAGACCAATCTTGTACTTAGATTGTCTTCGAACGAGCTTGCACGCCTCACAGTCGCCACCGCACCTTGCCAGATCTCGCTTTCGTGCAAGCATGATCCATCTATCTATCCATCGCAACCCCATCAAAGTATTCCATCAAGTCTGCAAATGCCATCAAAACATGACTGTCGAAATTTTGGAACCTTCCACGATGGCTGGCCTAGGCGCTCGAACACTTTGGATTCCAGCTTTGACGGATCATACAACAGCCTAGGCTTCTATCATCACGACTCCAAGATGCTCAAGTCTCGTCCACACTAGCTTCACAATGTGATTCACTTTCAGAACATGATAGCGACACGGTCCAAAGCGAGCGCCACGGATCTCAACAGGTGCAGCCAGTTCCCTCTTCGATTTCACCTCTTCAGGGCCAATGCGCTTCCGACACGATTTCAATACCAAGCGGTATCTGCACGGACTCTGCGACTCATCTTACAATGAGGCCAACACTTGCCCCATCTAAGATGCATATGATCCAGCAAACAGCAGCAAGTTCTTGCAGTGTGGAGCTCCAAAAGACGCCCAGACCATGCAGGATGCATCAATCCTGACTCGACCTGGCTTCCATGTCTGCGAGGGGACATCTTGGTTTCCAGGCATTTGCCATATCTTTGCATCGGCTGTCTGGCCAAAATGGAACCAGGTGCTAGGTCTAGAGTCGCTTGACACAATTTGAAAGGCAACGCTGACTATGCTCTCGGCCTGATCACTGTGCAGAGCGAATCTGAAAATGAAACGCACCACCCGCAATGAGAAATGCGACAGCAGGTTGTTCTATTAATTGTTCAGCTCCAATGCGATCTCGTACTTTGACAACCTTCGTGTACTTGGCCCATACCCAAAGTCTCCTGCTGCCGGCAGCAGGGAGCAGCAAATGGCTCATCTTCACGACACTTCGCCCAGCAAGTCGAATTCCACGTTGCAAGGCCTAATGAAGCGCACTAAATGTGGACTGGGTCGGCTTGGAACATTTGCAGCCATCCTCACAGAGCATGGTGTTTGTCAGTCTTGGCGAATGGATGACAACTGTGCCATTGGACAGGAGTTTGAGTACACAAACGACAACGCCTTCACAAGAATGTGCTCGTCATGCAAAATCAAATCGTCAGTCGCAACTGGTAGATGCTCAGATACAGCGACTTGAAAATCCTATGGCCCGGATTGAGCAACTCGAGCCAGAAGAAACGCCGAATCACCGTCCATAGGTAATGCGAACAATCATCGAGAGAGTCATGATGGCAGACATGAGGGTCGATGCGTCTACAATACGCTCAATAACGATGATCAGCAAGAGGTATCTGAACTTGGACCCTTATGCCAACCACCAAAGTCTGTATTGAGGCCATGAATATCAGCTGCGAGGCCATTTGGTGTCAACAAAGTCAGCAAATGAGCTTCAGTGCCCCTCCAGGGCTATAAAGAGGTCCTGCCGGAAAGCAGTCTCGTCTCGAAGCCGACACGCATGCAATGGAACCGACATCACTTCCTTCAGCAGCTGGATGCATCAACGTTGGTTGGACATGATCAGCATGGCAGGACGATGCCAATCAATGGCGAATGAAAGATTGAGCGTCGTTATCAACTTCTCAGGAGTCACCAAATCGCTGCAAGCATGGTCCTCGGCCGCTCTGGAGAATGGAAGAATCGCGGCGCCACATTGTCAAGTCAGCACAGGATTTAAATGAGTCCATTGCTGTTTGTAATGACATCAATCAAACTGCCAGTGTCGTCCAACGCACCTTCCACGATACGTTGGCGACCCTGCTCCGGAAGATGAACTCAGCTACCAAGTTCAGGCGTGATGCCTCTGCCAAGACATCTGACAAGTTATGCTCGGTCTCGTTGAGCAGACAAGCAAAGCTGAGAAGCCCAGATCATCCGCATCGAGAAAAGCCGGTGGTTTCGTGAACTAGGGCCAAATGATCAATTTGCAGACGTGCTCGCCCGGCTCGCCCAATAAGCCAAGATCAAGGAACAGAGCGCCAGCCGTCTCCATTGCTGAACTAGCAGCGATCCTAAGAAGAGCACTCTCGGTTCGCCGAAGGGAGAGTCGCATCTCAGCTAAAAGCTCACGATATTATTCAGGACTAGAGGAAAGTGTCGGTGCAGCTGTGCACTTCCCTCGCCAAGATACAATCCTATGTGTACACGACATCGTGTGAAGCCTAATTCCCCACTAGATCCGACGACTTTACAGAAATGTTGGAGAGCTCTACGAAGTCAGATGGCCGGTGACGATTCGAATAGTATGGAAGCCCATGTTCTTCTTCCACGAGAGTAAATGCTCGAGATATGCGTAGAGATAGTCGAACGTCATACTGGCTGTTTCCATTTCTTACTACCGCCCATGATGGTAATGACGACTCAGGTGCCGTGCTTGAGTACAGCTCAGGAATTGCATCCAGGAGCTCGTCCATTTCCACCTTGGCATCGCTGGCTGGGCACCCGTCTAAGACAACAAGGTCCCAGCTCCTCCGGGATATTATCGCTGCACAACACAACACCATCCCTCGGTCGTACAGAAGGCACCCCTAACAACACGCAACGATCAACTTAAGCCATACTGGAAGTCAAAAGTTCGAGCGGCCGCCAGAGTACAGGCCTGAATCTGGATTCAGTCTGCGCTCATACTTCCCATACATCGATGCCATCGATGTCGATTCTGGAGCTAGTCGCAGCAGAGGTTGATCACAGGGTTCCTCGATTCTAAAGCAAGATCGAAGCTGCTTATGCTGCTGATATCAAGTAGTGGGCGACCAAACAATACCTAAGGCTCTTACAGCTGTGTCCACTTCAGTGCACATATATTGGGCAATCCTACCTTGGTGCAACCAGAGCGGCTATACGTACACAAGAGCTGATCGCAGAAAATTGTAATGAGGGATCTATCAGACGAATTCTCGGTCCAGCAAGCTATCTGCAATTGCGAAGTGCAGCACGTCAACGCAGCTGAACGGATCAACGCTACCCTTTGTGCCACAAGGAGAGCCGGACATACACACTACTGATTGATGCAATCTTCCAATTGGCCGATCATATACCAATTGACCGACTACATAGGTACTCCTCGATACGGAGAGCCTGGCACTAGTTCTGCATGTATTGGTCCAACAATGATATCGCAGGAAAGGAAAATGGGCGTGTACTCATATCATCGACACATGGCGGCCAGGGCGAGTAACAGCCAGTACAAACATGAGCTCCTGTAAGGCACCGAACTGGGCAAAGGTACTAGCCTCATATGCACAACCATTTCGAAGGTGCTCTCGTGATGTTTGACTTAGCGGCCCACATCTGCAGCCCGTACAGAGAGCCGGCAATGCCCGCCTTGACCTCATTCCTACTACGCGCACAACCTGCTGCACGAGCAGCTGCACCAATCTCCAGCATAGATTGATCCGACACCCTCATCAGCACAAGCGTGCATCTCATCACTGCAGTGCCTGTGCATCTTCTCCCGACAGGCCAACGTCGCCTGTCCTCGCCCCAGCAGCTGATCTCATGCTGCTGCCGAAGTCTCAGCGTCTAATTGTAGGCAGCTGGAAAGTCGTCTGTACAGCTGCAGTCCCCATCTCCATCAATAAGTGTTTTCTCTCGGCCACGAGAAGTCTCCTTGCCTAACCATGGACTGTGCTTATACAAATGGCGTTTTCCGCGAAACCTTGGCCTCTGGCGGCGCTTTCGTCAAATGCTTGGAGTGCTTCAATGTCTTCACCAACTTGCCTGACGTTGCACCCGGCTACGAAGCATCATCGGTAACTTCAGCCTCACCACCTGCAATCAACAACCAGAGTGTGCAGATCGGTAGATGATGTGAAAGAGCTTACAGCTCAAAGATCGCCGCTCGCAAAATGGTCAGCAGACCTGGATGGCTTACATGCCACGAACTCATTTTACACCACTTACATCTAACACAGTACCACTGGCGCTACCAAGACCGGAGTCAAGCTAGTACTTGATTCAATCTGGCTTTTAACTCTCGTCCAAGAACGTTTCAAAAATGGTGACCTCGCCAAGAAAGCTATCGACCAGCAGGCAGGCATATGACTCATTGCGAGGAAGGCGCCGTCACTGCCACAGAGCGATCTGGTGGGTTTCTCCTTGACAGCACCAGCAGCGCTCTCGGGTTTGGACACTACATATACAGGATCGGATTGTGTTGAGATGCTCAGGCTTAGCATAGCGCCATTATGTTGCATGTCTTTTCAAAACCAGGTTCGCCAGTGCTAATCGGCCTCGAGGACTGACGCCTATCGCCGGCTTTATGATCACTTGGGTCTGCTCGGTCTCAGCTTTCAGCATCTGATGGAGAATGTATCAACCAACTCGCTACCACCGTTGTCTCTCACGCAGTCCACCAGACAGCTCCGTCCCATTTTCTCCCAGGCCATGGATCTTCTGCACGATAGTCCCCGGTTTCTCGGCACAACTTTGGCTGTGGCTTCGCGAAAATTTTGCTCTTCTCCCATGCCATTCGTCTACGCCACTCGCGGCATGGAAGAGCTGCAACACTTGCCGAGTCCGATCTTAGTGTCCAATCGGACAAGAATTCTCAGCAGCAGCAATGTTTTCCTTTACATGTGCAATGCCAGATGTCCTAACACATGTGAAGCACAAATTTGGAAGTCGTATGCGTCGTCATTCTGCTCGACACCGCTGGAGTAAAGACTGAACCTGTGTGAGTCCAAAAATCATGATCTCGGGAATGAGACCCTTCCAAGTAGATGAAGAAGTTCTTCGAGGAGCTGGCAGGTGGAGGATGCGTACCTTGTGTCCAGGTGCGCCGAGGTATTTGCCAAGATCGCTGATGCTGTTGTGCTCGAGGACAGTCGCCCTGGCGACTGTCGGGACACTCGCTGCACGATCAAGAAGATGCACATCGAGGAATGGCTGATTGGCTGAGAGGGTGAGGGCAAGATCAACGACTTGAAGCCAGAAACGGTAGTATTCCTGTCTATTTGGTCCGCACCGAAGCCCTGTCAGATCTCCTGTCCGGAGCTCTTTCGATACTGAAATTGCTCCTTTTCTGTATTGTAAGCATTGAGCTTGAAATGCTGACGTTAAGCCGACTTCCTGTCTCCTTCCAGACGCTCCGTGGCTGCCTTCCTCACTTGCGGAGGTAGCTGACAAGCCAGCTATCATGCCTTCCGCTGGACGGTCTGAGTGGAGACAGCCGATTTCATTCGGCTTTGGTATGGCTTGATCAGTTCACGCAGGCTTGCTGCGCCTTCCATCCTGACTTGTATCTGCTCCGGCTACGTGTAAGTGGCAGCATCGCTTCCTATGACGAGAGCATCTGCGACAGAGACTCTTTGGAGCAAAGTATCTCACGGCTTGCTCGACTCGATCTCAGGTCCGTAAGACCTATCATCAAGACTTCGAATGATCCCGTAAGCTTGTTCATGAACTGGAATGGAACAAATCACTCAGTGATGCAGCAAAAGTCGATGTAAGTTCACCAGCCATTTTCATTGGTGCTCTCACCATCCTTTGGATTCGGCCTCAGCTCAGCAGAACTTGACCACAGGTACGATCCCGAATCTCTGGCTTGCCACCATTCATCGCGTTCCTGAATTCCAATTGCCGCAGTCAGCCTTGATGCGAAGTCTAAGAGACCCGCTTGAGGAGATGTCAGGCGATGGAATGTCATTCGTACAACTCAGACTTCCCTCGTGGCTGCGGAGAAAAAGCTCAAGGACTGGTAAGGACAGAAGGACTCCAGACACTCCTCTTTGCCTCCTGTAGAGGACCTGTCGAGTGCCTACACTCACCAGAGATTCTTCATTCGATTGCGAGACGGATTTCATGATCACAAGTGCAATCAACACTGATTCTTTCTCCGTTCCACCCAGGGCGACTGTCAAGAGCGATGCTGTAGACCAACAGCATATAGCACTCTCACACATGACTGTGAGCAGCCTACGAGGGTCAGCAAGCCAGCCCTGCCATCGACTCCTGACGGGTTTCCAGCGCCGTGCCAGCAATGCGCTGTCCGACGGCCCAAGAACCTGTCTGCTGATCCCATACGCCGTAGTGAAGTGCACGACACGATTGTCCGGATCAAGGCCGGTGAGGAAGAAGAGGCGAAGGTCTTCGACATCCACAAAGGCATTCTCTGCTTTTACTCTGGATGTTGCCGTACCGCGTTTGATGGCAGATGGAAAGAGGCGCAGGACAAGGCCTCACGAGGCGCAGGTTTCCAGTACCTGGCAGAAGGAGGGAGTCGCCAAGCAACTCATGAAGAGAAGGGAGCCAGATTACACTCGAAAGCTGAAAAAAACCAGACTCTTCGTGCGCAAGACGAGCTACGGGCTTGGACCTTTGAACATGATTGCGAGAAGGTAGACTCAATGTGTTGATACAAGCATTCCATTCTTTTGTTTTCTCTAAGACTCCATATGGAAGCAAAAAAGGTCTGATGAAGCTCCAAGTCAGCTCAGATCTCAACACCACGGCTGTAAACAAGCGCTCTCATCAACAACGAGCCTCAAAGACTCGCTATTGTCATGGCTCATCTCGTAAATGAGTACATCAAAGCAATCCACAATCATCATGAAGTCAGCTTACCAATCTCTCCCATCAGTAGTCAAGGTTGTACTCCCTCAGCCCCTCTCTACGCAACCACTCCATCAAAGCATGAAATTCCGCCTCCAGCTG
Source organism: Pseudocercospora pini-densiflorae CBS 125139 (assembly GCA_000504365.2). NCBI lineage: Eukaryota > Fungi > Ascomycota > Dothideomycetes > Mycosphaerellales > Mycosphaerellaceae > Pseudocercospora > Pseudocercospora pini-densiflorae. The sequence goes on from AWYD02001350.1 coordinate 80,326, forward strand.
ACCATGAAGCAAATCAACTATCAACTCCTCCGGCACATCAACGGAACCCAATCCGCCACGACAGAAGGGACACTTGACATCAACCGCAATGCCGTAGATTTCTCCGGTCTCACGGTTCATGAGCTCGAAGCCGTCGGGAGAGTTGCCATGGATGAGGTATTCGGGAGTGATGCTGTTTGCTGTAGTGATAGAAAGTTCCTCGAAGCACCAAGCATGAAGAAATTGGCTGCATCGGTTGCACTTCGTGTCGAATGCAGGGTTGATGTCGCCTTCAAGGCAGACGCCGCAAGTGTGAGGATCTTCGTGGGCGATGGCTTCGTGGGCGATGGCTTCGTTGGCGATGGCTTCATTGGCGATGGCTTCATTGGTGTTTGCGTTGGTGTTCGTCAAGTCGATGATGCTTGAGTCTTCTTTCTGATGATAAAAGGAAGATATGTCAGCACGAAGATCGCAAGCAAAGGAAGAAACATTGAAATGACATACTGGAATACGGCCATTACGGACCAGAGTTCTCGTGATCCACAAAGTGATCATGGCGTCACGAAGTGCTGCAACCGCCTTACAAGTGTTACAAGCCAGAGTCTCCCACACGCGCAAGAAGCCCTCATTTAGCTTCTTGCCAGAAAGACCGCGATCAGATGTTGCCGTGACCAGGAAGATTTGACAGGGATTTCTGTCCGCAATGGGGATAGGAGGAACGTGGTAGCTCAGGCAGTTCGGGCACCGGTCGAAATCGATCTGGAGAGCGAATGCTAGGGCCATGATAGCTGCGAATGGCTAGAGATCAAACAAGATTTGTGAAGTTTGTATTACGGGGAGGACCTTGAATGACAATAGAAGTCTGAAAAGCTCTGCTTGCTGAGAATCAGCGGATAAAAGTGCTGTGCCTCTGATCTTCACGAAACACAGGCAGAGCAGGGAGAGAAGTGATGAGAATCGATCGGAGGGAAGCAGCAGATGCCCTCTGCCCTTTCTCAGCCATGACGAAGATGATGGCCACGATTGATCATGATGAACTCGCATAAGATCACTGCTTCTTCTGATCGGATATGCACATACAGCTGCATGCGAGGCTTGCCATTAAAGCCGCGATGCAAGGCCCCGACGCTATTCCCCAATCAGAAAAGGGCGCAGGCTGGCCTAAGTTCGATCGTATCAAATGACTTCTTCACCAGATCCAATACGTGCATGCAGAAGCGTGTGAAGCTTGCGATTGAAAAAAGCTGGCTGATGTCCATCAAGCCAGAGAGAAGACTCTGCGATACCATTCCCGAAGGGAGCTGTCAAGCAGGTCGGATCGGATGAACACAGATGGCGAAGCTAATCAAGCCGGCGAGAGGCACAGGTGGCTCTACGTCGAACGACTGCAGGCAGATGCCCGATTCCGAAGTTGGCTGCCGACAACGATTATGATGGACGTAGATGATCATGAACCATGCGGATCGTGGATGATGATCATGTGATGCTCGAGGCGACCATATTGTGTCGGTGTAGAGAAAGGGAGAGGGGGAGCGCTGATGGACAATTGCTGAAGGAGAGAGTAACACATACGTCCTTATGGCCTTCAAATCGGTCCTTGTCCAATGGGGAGATCAAGGTGGTCCTAAAATTGGTTCCCAAGTGCCTCTCATAGCGGTTTGGGCCACAAGAAGCTCGTTGTAGGTGTGGATACTGGCGCATCTGGAGACCACAGTCGAAGATGTTGACAATGTGCGAGCTCTGTGGTCTTTTGTGCAAGCGAAAATCAGGATTCCCAGCTCTTATCCGCAATCGCCTGGTTTGATTTTGACATGATCATCATTGTTCGAATGGCGAGCTTGGTCACAGAGCGTGTGCGACGCCATAGAAATTGATATCGAAACGCGTGGTCGGCTTGATGGGACTGCGAGATTATTTGCAACCAAAGAAGGTTGACATTGGTCGGGCCAGCTTCCCATCGTATACAGATCTGTAGACGTTCCTAGAAGACTTTCCATTGCTGCAATCAATCCGAACTATGCTCTAGCCGGCAGCTTCATGCTGCTCCTTTGAAAACTTTCCAAGCAGGAAAGAGATACCTTCTTGCTCCATGAGACGAGACGCCAGAAGGAGGGCTGCCTTTGCGTCAGGCTCGGCTGTGTTGAGGATGGTGAGGTTGAAACGTAATCCCCCCAGAGTCCTAAGTGAGGCCAGGACTGTAATGGAACACGACCACCAGCTGTTGTGTACTGAACATCCTTTGCAGGACTTCGGGCTTGCCTTCTCGATGTATTTGGAGAGATCGGTGCATGAGACGACAGTGTATCGCCGGGGGCGCGGGTCCTCTTGTCAGATGGGAGGTAACGATGAAGAATGTGAGTTTGCTTGGACTATCAGTGGCTGATCAGCACGCTGGATGTCAATTCAATAAATGGCATTGTAGATCGCTACACTCTTTGGCCACGTCACCCGGCTTCGAGTGATACCGCACGAGCCGTCATGCGAGGCGATGATAGTGCGTGCGGCGAATGTCTGGACCATTCTATATTTGACAGGATCTTGCGAAGATAGAACGATCGCACAGCTGCACCACTTCATGGCACTTTGGTCTTTCCGAGATTCTGGGCGTGTATGTGTAGTCATAAGGTCGAAACTCGTCTCGCTCCCATTTCGAGGCAATTGAGGGCTTTGGATGCATCTCATTACCAGCAAGCAGAGCAGAGACATCATGGGATCACTCGAGATTGTCAGAGCGTGATCGAAGGTTCCGGGCATGGCTGTGACACATTCCTATGCGCAGCTTCGCAGATTGATGCGCGGAGTTCTGATATCTCATCGGGCAGGAGGAGCATGGAGGTATCCATATGAGGCTGCTGAGATCCCCATATCGACTCGTTGATTCATACAGTGGCCTTATCGAGAAGCGCTTTGCACTTGGTCGGAGGCTGCCAGAGCACAAGGTGTAGGCTGCAACGTGATCAGTCCAATGATCGTACGATGCAGCCAAGAGTCGAGCAGGGTTGAAGTGGAATGCGTACGTACATGTCAAATCAGAAGCATGGTCCTCTACCAGAAACCTACACTGGCTTTTCGTGAGCAATCTTGTAAACAGCGTGCATCGCATGCTGTATGGAGTAGTCGACGATGCGGAGCTAGCTGAGCTCGGTAGAAACGTCTCGGGTGGCACCTCTTTCTCAGGCTTGACCTCTTTCTTGACCTCCTTTGGTTTGGTCAAATTTGCCACTGTCTGCGCGAAGTCGAAAGCTGGTTTCGCGTTGGGAGCATTCGTCGCCGTTGTTGGTTTGCTCGTTGCTGGCTTCGCAGCTCGTTCAGCATTTGATGCTCTAGGTTTTTTTTGTCGCAGATTGCAGACCGGAGAAGAACCCCGATGGCTTAGCTACCACCGTCTTCCACGTAGCAGCTTGGACACCGCTAGCTGCTACTGACTTCGTAGCATCTGTGGCAGTTGGCGTAACGTCAAGGGATTGAAGGCTTGGAGCTTCCAAGTCTACAGACTTCGGGAGCGAGAACCAGATCCAGCTTGAATGAGATAGTACTCCTTTGCAACTTCGAGGGAATACTGATTGATTGCATCTGGACTGTCGATTGTACTGCCGGAATGACCTGGGCCCATCACAGGCTGTTGCACGGCTTGCAACCAACTCATGGAAGATATTGACCATCTCCTTGCGTCACACTCCATCCCCATCGCGGCATGAGGAAGGTACTTCTTGGCCATAGCCTCGAAGTCCCCAGGCGCTCGCTTTGCGCATGCTGGGCTGGCAGAAGAAGCTGCACATGCAGCGGCCGATGGCGCAGAGAGCACAATCTGAGTGTGAACCTGGTCAGAGCGACATTTGTTCGCGATGCTGCATTTGGAGCCAATGATACTCCAAACCAGGGAGACAGCACGGGCTTTGAGATTTCCTACGCCGCTATCTTGGGGCTGGATGGAGTGCCAAACAGCAAAAGGACCACACTGCGAGGATTACATCAAATTGACCCAGTCGATGCATGGATCCTCACAATGCAGCAAAGAGCGGAGCGGAAGTGAGGGTCTTGGAAATCCCTTGCGAAGACTTCCAGCTGACACCGACGTAGACTTGGTTGAGTGAGATCATGTATGCACTGCCGAGAAGAGGTTCGGGTCTACTGTACTGCTAGATCTTTTGGTCTACTCATCTGTGGGCCGGGCCTTCATGAAAGGCGGTGTTCATGGTCGTTATCGCGCAGGCGTCGTGCTTTCCGATCCTTCCAATCCAGAATGGGACGAGAAGAGGCCCCGGCTGACAATGAAATAAGGACTTCCGCCTTGTCGAGGTCTGTTGGTTCCAAGCATTACCACTCTGTCCCTCTGTAGCGGCTGTATCATGGAGAGTGCCAGAAATCATCCCATGCTGCTCATTCTGCTGGCTCCGCTGGCGGGCATACCCCAAGCTTTACCGCGTCCTTTGCCATTCTCTGACGCTTTTGCGTACCCATGGTATTGCTCGAGCAGCTCGAAGTGTCTCTAATCGGGCTCTCTCCTCATGTGCTCAGCCCAAATGTCATCTTTGGTTCCCAGCCATCAGGCTCAACGTGCAGCAGAAGCAAAGGGCTTCATCCACCTCCTTGCTTGTCATAGATACTTGCAGAAAGCTTCCAGCTGAAACAGCTGGTATCCGCCGGCTCTTCCCTGCAGAGTAGACAGGTCCAACTGTATCGCAGCTCGAGGCGCGTAGCGCTTGAACGGCAGCCGAGAGGTACCACCGCTCAAGTGCGAGCACCAGTAGGTGTTTGAGGAAAGTCGCAAAGACTCAGTCGGCTCAGAGGTGCGCGTCAGCGACAGGCTGTATTCGTCTCGTCGCGATTACGGTAGGACGGTAGGAGAGGAATTCTGCTTAGAGGGCGTCGATAGAGATATCTTAATCGGAGATGACGGCGACTCGTTTAGCGAAGCGAAGCGTTCCTTATATTACGACCGAGAGTCTCTTAGGTAGAGGCGAGAAAGAGAGGAATACGAGTCGAGTCTCTTACTATACTACAAGAGAGAGTGTTGAAAGCAGTCGCGGACTTTGAGCTGCGGGAAAGAGAGAGCTTGCGCGCCAGTCACAATGACATCACTGACAGATTGGCTCCAGGATCGAGAGCTCTGCTGTCAGTGTGGCTCCGCTTTCTGGAGCCAGCTTGTCAGCGAGCGCCTTGGCATGACTCGACGCGCCCTTCTCCCTCCCATGATCTCTTGCTTTCCATTACCACCACTCCCAATGCCTTCATTATGACAGGACCTCGACTTGAGTCTTGCGTCGTGCTCAGGACTTTGCGACACACTACAGACAGCAATGCCAATCACTTCACCAAGCTACGCGACCTTACTCCCGCATCACAGCCGACAGCTATGGAATCACGCAAAGCACACGATGCCGCGCAACGCGCAACGATGACTTTTGCGGGATCTCGATGTCGATGCAGGCGAATTCGAGGTCAGAAAGAGAAGGTGAAGGTGGTCTGTGCTTGATGCACCGAAGAGCAAAGCACAGCTCGCGGCAGACATGAACACAAGCGGTACAAGAAGAGGAGACCAATGATGCGGGCGTCGAGAAGGAGAATGGACAACACTCAATCGAGGCAGACGAAGGTGTCACTGGAGCCATGGGCATCAGCGAAAACGAAGATGTGGCCGACTCCAGTACGTACCATTGTATTGATCTCGGCTGAACGGTCATTCCCATCGACATGGCGTATCAAAAGATGCAACACAGACATCGATCGTCACTGCTCAAGAGGCCTTCCGAGGACGACAGATTCAGCACTTCCGCCTTGCGACAGGCAGCAGGCTCCGTGTACGTGCTGCTCTTCAACGCACAGGCACTTCGGGCAGACAGGCTGTCTTCCGGTCATCCAGTTGCGGAGCAGAACTGCCACTGTTTGGAGGACGAGTCTACTGGTTGGGCCAAGCTGAACACATGCGCACCGCTTGGTGCCTCTACATTCTCCGCAGGCTTGCATGCGCTCTAATAGGCGTACTTCCGCGGCCGCAATAGTCTCGCTGGACGAATGCCATTTCTTGCTACTCAGACACGTACTCTGTCACCGAAGACAACCATAGAACCATTCACCGCTGTTCTCTCGAGACATCTCAAATCTTTAGGGATGGCCAAAAGTGATCGACTGCGAGGATCCTTCATCCAGGGCGGACTCCTCTTCAGAAGAGCCTGGCGAACAGGCAGTACGGAGGGACCATGCACTGGAAAGTTGTTGTTGTATCTTTTGCCTACGATCGGGATGGATGAGCTCTTTGGTATCACACGAGAGATATCTTACGCTTCATAGGAATTGACATAGCCCAGCAGATCCTACAACGACATGCTGGCGGAGTATGTGATGCTGTTGGGGTTGGTGCGCCTTGACGTGTGACTTGGTGTCAGTCAATGTGTGTTGGAGGGCTTTGAGGTTGCTGTTGGCTGCCATCGGGCGCTGTCGGATGGTCGTTCGTATGCGTAGGGGATGGAATGGCCTTGATGATTGGCAGAGCCTCCTTCTGCGCTCCAGTGGTAACGAATGCGCCTGGATTGGGAAACGATGATTTGTCTGCTTCCGGGAGCAGTCGTTGCTTACCTGTACCAGCTGGCGCCCACCATCCTACGATTGCCACCTTCTTTCCCGCTGGCGATCTCACATCATACATCTCAAAGTCGCCACTTCATCAGAAGCGCTGGCAGAGCAACCAACAGATGCTGAGAATCGGAAAGAACATCATTTCGATTTTGCTGCATATGATGTGGATGTGGATGACTTCGACCTTCCGACCGATATCGAGGCAGAAGCAGACGAAGAATTCCCAAGACTTCCGTTGCCGATCGAGAATATGAACTTGCTGCCGAGTCGGGACCACCACAGAAGTTTGGTTCGCGTAAAAGTGGTCGCACCAGGAGGCAGCCAGAGGCTCTACCTTCAACTACCTACGATAGAAAGATGAGGATCCAGATCAGGACTAATAGCGAGGGCGTGGTTCTCAAAAAGACTGAGGCACAACAGCTAGCACTCGAGACGACAAAGGACACCAGGTTAAACAAGAGCGGTGCAGTCATGCCTCCGCTGCGACTCACCAAGTTGGCTGCGGAAAAGAAGGACAACAGTCAGCCAATCGAGGACGACGCTATAGACGTCGAACAGCCACCAGTGCCTGGTAGGAAAGGCATCAAGTGGGCCGAGACGCCGCGGGTTGATGGTTCCGGATATGGGCGACTGGAGTCTGGAATAATTGAAGACATGAATGTTGATTCTGGTCTGACCTATTTCCCTTTAGTTCTTCTTGTCTTCTCGCCTGCGACTAGGTGTGGGAATGACCATATTGACCCTCCGTCTAGCTTGTTCTCTTGTTGAACTTCCCAGCAACCAGCTTTCCACACATCGGTGCGTATCCCATGATCTCAACACCAATCCAAGATCGAATGCAAAATCTATTACTGCAAAGCTCGAGGGCCATAATCAGCAGTTTCCACGCAGCCTCTGCTGCTGCCACTACTCCGCGCACAAGTCCAAAGACCGGATCTCATTGCAATCGAAAGCCTTGCAGGGCAGAACGGCTTCGTTCGAAGTAATCTAATTTTGAACTCCAGGGAGAGAGGAGTGTTTTGACAACGACTGTGTTCAACGCGCAATCTATCTAAACCACGAACGACGAGGACGAGGATGGCAGCAGCGGAGAAGACGGTGGCCCAAAAAACTGAAAGCTATCACGATCGAGCCTGCAGACCAAAGACAGGGTTATACAGGGATCACACACTCGCTGCTCAGACTGCTCAGACTGCTCAACGCGAACTCCAGCCTGTATCGAGAGGTCAAGGTCCAACATAATGAGTTCAGGGCTGGCTCGCGTTGATGTCCTCCGCAGCTGCTGAGTGGTGATGCAGAATATGCAAGGGAAGAACTGTTGATCGGATACGGCAGGAGGTCATGTTGGTCAGAATGGCCATGATGGCTGACGATCTGGCTTCCACTGGCTTCCAGGACTGAGAAGCTCGTGACGAGGTTTGGCCTGGGTGTGAATGGCGAAGGACCACGCAGTTCTGTTCATGGAGATACGTTCGAAGTTGCAAAGGGTGGGATTGCTGAGATGATCAACGCCGACCCATCGGCGTTGTCAGCCTCCGCAGAAGTGCAAGACCTTCGATCACCGCGCTGGCGTCGACTCCTGTATGCTCTCCTGCTCTCGTCATCGGCGCCACCAGAGTGGCAGCTGTTGAGTCCTCTGCGGACGATTCGAAGGCAATAATCATGCCCAAAGCCTCAACGGCGCTCGTCGCGCTCATGGCCTCCGCTACTATATCGCGCAGAAGCCGTTCGCATCAATGTGACAACAGCTGAAGATATCTTCGTTCTGAACCTTGACTCTGACATACCCCTCAGAGATCATGCAACACCTTCAGCTCGTTGTCCTTGTCAGCAGACGAAAGTGCTCCACTTTCGCTGTTTACTCGTGCTTTCACCCAGGAACGAAATGTGCAGATTGGCCGCAAAAAGCTCGCCTTGGAGGTTGTGGCATCGATGTTTCGACCAAGCTGGTCTGCATAATGATGAGCGAACTCAAGCCTAGGCTTGTGCATCCTTCTGCATGTCGCTCCTGATCAGAGGGGAAGACTAAGTCCTCCAGTCTTGGTCAAGTCTCTGCTCATCAAGTCGGAAAAGAAAGACCAGGGAACGCCATACGGCAGATGAAGCCGCAGACCTGGTCTTGTGCGGAATTGTGATGAGGTCGAGAAAGGACGAAGCACACCTCAAGACTTGTGCTCCACCCTCCCCAAAAGCTTTGAGCGCAAGCGCGAGCGCTGATGTCCATTCTCGCAGCTCGCGGCACGGAGGGGAAAATGAAGGCCCATCCTGTGATGACAACTGATGAAGGAGTCAGGATTCATGGTTTACAAGTACTCCAAGCGAAGTCGAGCGAGACACAGGAAAGCTGCGTCTGAGTCGGAAAGATCTAGTAGCAAATACTTCTCAACACAGGTGTATCAAGTACCGCTCAATATGCAGTCCTACAAGGTGAGAATCTCATCATCGTCTGCAGCGAAGCGTGCATCTGTGTTTTTGAGACTGTAGCGTGGCTTTGAGCTCTGAGCAGCATTTGAAGGCGACGATCAAGGCCACAATGCACTTTGGAGCTTCAGGCACGTCTCACAAAGTCACGCTATATTGATTCGTCACTCCTATCACAAATTCCACCTAAAGTCGAAGTACCGCTCTAAAAGTACTTTCGCTTTCCCGACGCGCGAGGCTCCGGAACACAACCTTCCCAAATCACTTCCGCTGCGACACCTTGGAAGCGATTGTCAGTCAAGCCCAATCCATATAACACTCTGCGCTGTCCAGCTCAAGCATCAGCTCCAACTTCGCCGGCGAAGGAAACCGAGTCGTGTGAGAATGGTATCTTCTCCTTTGGAAAGACGTGCGGGGGACAGGACGTCCCATGCCTCTCCAAGACAACTAATGGAGCAGAGTTACCAGCATTCGGTTGCAGGTACAGATCATTGGACCTCGCGCAGAAAGTATCGTCAACCTGACTCCTGACAGCTGGTAAATCTATACCTCTGGTATGCTTTTGTACTCAAGTGGTCGGAACAGATGCCAGACTTGATGACCTCTGCATCAAGCTCAAAGCGTTGGATCGGAAGCATTGTCAAGTCCATGAAAGACTACAAGCGAATCGCTTGAAATATGAATGTTGTGTTGCAACAGTCGGTCGACGATAAGATGGAGAAGCTCATCGCGCTGCGATGATCATAGGCTCGTGGATCGAAGATGCTGTTGCGATTCGAGGTCCTGTTCACCCCAAGGAAGTCGTGCTTTGGGCAAAGAGCGCTGGAACGACCAAGAAGGATGAGTTCAAGCTCGTTGGGTTGGAACAGCGGCGAGTGACCAATGTATGTAACCATGATGGAGTCGTTCACTCTCTAAACCAGGGAAGCAAGAAGGCAAGCCGGAGTCAACTCAACATGGATGGAGAGATGCAGGAACTTTTCCCAACACGCAGGAGAGAGCAAAAGGGATCTGTATCGAACACCTTCTCGCCAACAAAGTTGAACGAGTCATAGGCCAGGCACTCCGGAAAATGGCCGCCGCTCGAGTTTGCTTGGGTTGAGAAGACGTTCTTTGTATCTCGTTTGGTGTTGATGTGGAATCTCAGCTTCGCGATGGAGTGGCATGCTGGTAGAGCAACACAGCTGACACAAGACCTTTGCAAAATTGCGGCACTTACAACCTTGGGATCGTCACCCAAGCATCCGAATGTCAAGTAGGAGAACACGATCATCCCGAGCCCGTGGCGCTAAGCCGGTCCATGTTTGGTTAGCTTACGACAGGAGCCTTTGCTGACGACCCGACAATGCATTGTTGTTCACCACGGGCAGGACAATCGGGCCGAGACTTCAACCTGAGGGAGAATTCGAAGCATCGCTCAAGGAGTTGGAGATTCACATTGTATGCTGGAAACTCACCCTTGTCCGATTTGACAGCGTGGCATTGATCAGCAGTTGTCCTCAAAGCCACAAAGGTACCCATCAGCACGATCATGCTGTTGAAGATCCATTCGTAGCTCAATCGTTGCATGATTCTGGAGGAGCGACTGGGCGATCCTGCGGGCATTGAGATCGGTGCCAGTTTGGCTGTCACATTTACAGCCATGTGTGCACAACTCGGGTTCGGTGGTGGCGAAAGCGTCGTTTAGGCTCATCATCAAACTTCTCAGTGTGCATGGATGGTACGAGGCTGAGAGCAATCTTGGCGTTGAACGCAGGAGTCCTGGACCTCTTCGCAAGCATAGAATAAGCCGGTTGGTCGACAAGCTGACACGAATCTGCGGCTTTTGGGTGCTGAAGCTTTTGCTTCTCTTACTGCTGCTAGAGTCAAATATGTCTTCTGAGCATAGATGCTTCAGGTGTGAAAGCTTCGGACGCTTGAGTTTCTGTTCATCGGCTTGGAGTGAAAAGTGCTGGACATCGTCGCGTCTTCGAAATTGTTCCAGCAATTTGACGCAAATGAATTTCGTTACTCATTGAACCTCAATTCGGACATCTGGGTTTGCATTACATTCGTGAAAGGACTAGCGTTCTCAGACTACTCACAGCGACTGCTTGCTGTCGACTGCCGACTTTCAGCAGGTTTCATGGACTTCCAAAACGCTTTGTGGCGCAACCTTTAGCATGCTTCAGACCAGTGTCGTCCCTGAAGCAACTTTCAGCACTCTTCAGATAGGTCCGGCGTATCTGTCTCGAAAGTCATTGATAGATGTTGTAGGCTGCTGCAAGCCCCGTCGCTTGCTATTTGTAGGAGGAGTCTCGGAGTTTTCGCGTTCTTTTGCTTCAAGTGGTGGAAACCTGCGATCAGGCCACAGTCGAATTACACGCAGCATGAACGTGTTATTGGGGATGCAAGACCGTTGCTCGATAGCATGAGAGAGCTTGGACTTGCGCAACCAAGGTCGGAGCAGCATGTACAGGCATTTATATGGTTGGAAACTGTAGATGAGGTCTTGGTGATCGTGAATACTTTCGCAGGGAAGTTGGTCGTCCGATGGTGCGGTGAACAGTGTCCGCATCAGTCAGTCAGTCGACTGACTGGGTCAAAATGTCAGTCAGACTGAGTCCATAGCATAACTGACTGACTAACTGGGTTAACGAGCATTTTGACTGAAGGACTAACTGACTGAGTATACCAAAATGCCAAGATTTTACGTGACATAATAGCGAGTAAATGTCCCCGAATGCTCTCTACATTCACTTTCTTTTGTCTTGATTTTCTTGTTTTCCGAGAATTTAGGAGATCGAGAATCTCGGGAATCGAAATTTTAGCAATATAAAGGTATATAGTCTTCACTTTGTGTAGTTCTTATTTGCTTTCGGGATTAAAGCATAAAGATTGATTGGCTCTTCCAGTTCGGCCCGCGCCGACTATACTTATTCATTAGGAAACCATTCACTCACTTAACTAACTAACTAATTGGGTTGATGTCCCAGTCAGACTAAGTTTATCTACTTGACTGACTAACTGATTGAGTCGCTATATATTCAGTCAGTCAGTCAGTCATCATCAGTCTGACTGACTGATGCGGACACTGGCGGTGAAAGCACGGAGAAGGATGAAACGCCAGATGTGAGGGCAAGGGGGATAGACTGGCTCATGGGCTGTCACAGCAATACCGCGTCTGTTGTCCATGACTGTCGTAGACTGGCACGCCATCGATTCTGCGGCCCGAGCAGGTGTATTTGATGTGGCATGGAGGTAGGCAAGGTAGACAAGGATGTATGAAATTCCAGTTGTTGAATTCAAATTGGAGCTGGTCAAGGCTGCGCCCGGTCATGTTCGCTTGTGTTTGACCCGCTCGGAGGTGAAGACTCAGGTGTGCGTATTGCCAGGATTGTTTGGAAGAGCCCCAATAACTAGTGAGAAACACCAAAATGTTCCAACCCTGCCGGTGAAGCGATCGTGACAAGATCAATTGCGTCGATAGTGAATTCCAGGTATGATGAGCTGCAAGCGCGCGACTGCTGCAGTACAGGAGGACAGATTCGCTTGATTGACCGACCGGAACTAAGCGCCCGCCCAGAACAGTAAACGATGGGTAGGCTCGACTGTGTCTGACTCTCTCGTACTGATGTGGATGGTTATGATCACACCATCGATTTGAACCTAAGTGCCGAGTCGCTGTAGTCCCCGCCAGTGATCAGCCTCAATGCCAGGTTCCTCCTCGATTTTCGTGCAGCAGCTCGCGCTCAAGCAGGCGAAAAGTTGATGGGCTGTATTCGCTCTGATACTGTACAGTTTGCAGTGAGTTGGGCATCACGAGGAGAGCATGCAAATCACAAAGTCGACCCAGAGAAGTCTGCTCGTTGGCAAGAACAGTCCGCTGCCATGAATGTTGCCAGGCACGTACCTGCTGTTCGATCATGGGCCGCACAGCATAGTGGGCTTTGCAGTAGGCCAGCTGAAGTCGCTTCGCAGTTTGAGAGAAGACATGAGCGTGCGTCCTACTGAATTTCCCAAAGAGAAGAGTATTAGGGACTTGCGGCGCAAGTTTCGTCGGTGTGGCCGCTTTGTGTCGGGAATCGCAAGCTTGTCGGGATGAGCCCCATCCAAGGTCCTCTCCATTCGATGAGAACATGGGAGGGAACGAATTTGCGCTCCGGTATAATCCCAGGTTTGACAGGCGAGGATCCTTGGTAATGGAAATGATCTTCATTGAGTCGACTGACTTCTGTGAACATTCTGTCGGAGCCAGCAATCTTTGTACACAGAGCCCAGGTGTCATTGATGACAATCAGGCTCCCATTGCGAGAGCCCGAATGTCAATGATGGCAATCAGGCTCCCACTACGAGAGCCTAAATGTCAATCATGACTTTAAGGCTCCCTTTGCAAGACCCCGTAAGTCATACAAACTTACAAAGTGTTACTTGTGGAATGTAAAAGTGCTTGTGCTTGTTGTTCCTGGCCCGATCAAATAATCTGACGAGGCCTCTTGTTACAATCCTGTCGAGCGCCAGTGAGGTCATGATCGAGCTGCTGCAACCTGGTAGTGACGGTCGTAAGGGATCACCACACTGTCGTGTTGTGACAACTTGAGATTTGCGTGGCGTCGCTCGAAATCTGTCGTCAGAAGCTATCGGCACGATGCAAGATCCAATCTGGTGGCTGTGGCTTCCTTTGGGGCATCCATCTCTAAGAGCACACTGGAGTTGTATCGTGAGACCAGTACATGAATGTTGCTAGCGTTTGCTGCCGTTCATTGCTGATGCAGTGTCATAAGATGAACTCGGGAACTTCGGCGAATTTCGGGAAATCAGGCTGTCGAGACCATGCATTCCTGGCTCCATGCCATTTGGCCACTCCAACACAGGAGGTGGTTGAGGTCATTCCCAATTTGCAGGCGTCAAGTAGTGATGTGGAGTAAGAAGGGTCCTTAGTACTGGCGTTCCCAGATCCTTGACCGCTGCTTTTCGCGTACCCGTCGCTGCTGAACTATTCGAGATCCCGAAAAGTTCACATTGCTGAAGTCCCTTCAGGCATCAAAGGCTTACGACTTCGTCTCTGCCATCTTGTCAGCAGCCGCAAGAATAGTCTTTTCGTCAATGCAGTCATCCATTGTTTGGAAATCTTCAAAACTTCGAAAATTCCAGAAGTCACTTTGGAGAATCCCAGAAGTTATTTTGGAGAATGCCAGAAGTCTTTTTGGAGTCCTCCAGATTTTTGGAAATCCCATGATTGGACCAAGAGGCGGGAGCGACTATTCGTAAATCAGATCTCGCTATTCATAAATCAGCGAGCCTCAGGCACCAACCTGAATCCAAGTTCAACTTCACATTCTGAACACATACAGTCTCTCAAACATAAAGACTGCTTATTAACACATTCTGAATGATCCAAAAACTCATTTTCCGAGATTTTGGGAATTCGAAATTTTCGATTTCTGAGTATTTTAAGCACGTCAAAGATACAGAAAGAAAAGCGCTAGTAATGACTATTTTCAGGCCTAAAATCGATGAATTTTGAATATCCGAAAAAGCTCCATATGTTAAAGCCTTCGAAACTGTTCTTTCCATTTCTTTTAGCTTACAGATCTTGTATTGTTGTGTTGTGATATACTAAAAACCATTTCCCTACCTGCAAGCTTGATAAGGTATAATGAACTTTGAAATAGAATTGATGCACAGCAACTAAGTTTTGACTGACGCTTTCATGGGCCAGATTCCTGCCTTAGGTTGGGCTGATTTACAAATAGCCGGGCTTGATTTACGAATAGTCGCTCCCCCAAGAGGCTGGGTCACTCACTCTATCTGTAAGGCGGCAGAGTAAGAGCATGAATGCATCTGGACTAGCAAGTCCTGCAGCAAAACACTGAGGCTGATCTAGGCTTTGGCGTTGAAGCACTCATCAATGCAAGATGTGACATGCCCGCGACAGCAAAGGTCGCCCTCTCGCAATACGGATCGCATTGGATCGACTTGTGGATGGAAGACAAAGTATCGGATTCTTGAGTATGTGCCGGAAGACAGCGACGACTAAGCGCAATGCGCACGGATCGAGTCAAGAATATGGTGGTGATCTGGTCCACCATTGATCAAAATCGGAATGTCGAGAGTCTGTCCCGTTGCTTGCCTTCCGTATGCTGCACTTAGCTCGACAGTCCGCGAGGCCAGCAGAGTATTGACTTTGCTTGACTTTGCATTCGGTCTCTGATCTCAGCACATCGCGCTCGAAGCCGCGGAGGATGGATTCATCTTGCCTCTTCTGCTGTGCAGGAGGCTCACATTAGTAGTGTCCAGCGCCGTTTCAAGCCGTGTTGAAGCAGGGTTGGTCAGTGGAGGCTGCGAGCAAGCCAAGAAGTTGATGTGCCTCTGCGATGCCGGAGCTGTTTGAAGTGATGCTTTTTTAAAGTCTGGTTGCTTCGCCACCACATTCCCTTTTCCCAAGGAAGTTGAGGCGCGCATGCAAGACTGTGAGCAGATTGTCCTCTGTCCGGAGTCTGAGCATGCTCCCGCGTATGCAGTCGGCTTGACTCAAAGTGACAACCACCCATGAATCCTACCCTTCTACTGCCACCGCATCTCGTGTTGCCGAAACTTGATTGCTGCATACCTCCTTGTCTGCGTACTCATCGATTGCGCTGCCGTCTGCTGCGACCCAAACCGCAGCGGAGTCGCCAAGAGTTTTGTCGCAAACATTCGAGAAAAAATTGGTAGGGCATTTGTGAGAGAGCGAGCTGGGATGTTGCAAGATATTGTCGTATGCAGAATGTCGCGCTAACCCGTAGAACAGCCGCAGTACCGCACACCTAGGATTTGTTAGTAATTCGCTAACAAATGGTAGGCCGCGGGTAAACAATGTGCTCCTTCTAGTCTAGTATAGTTCGAGGTATCGATTAGGGTTAAGAACGAGGCTAATCTCGAGCCTATCTTCTAATCTACTATCGATTAGTCTTTACGCTATCTTTAATAAAGCCTCTAGACTATAATAGATAACCGTCTAAGTATAATATCGATAAGTTAAGTTAGATAAGTAAATAACCTTATCGTCGCCGCTATAAGATAATATCCGAGATCTCTATAGAGCCTATATCTTTAATAGAAGATAACGTTCTACTTAATACTACTACTAGAAGTAATAGTAAGGGTACTATTATAGCTAATAAAAAAAACTATATAGAAGCTACTAAAAAAGATAAGGATATAGAATAAGAATAAGAAGATTAGAGACTACTGCTTCTATAGATAATCTCGTATAGCTACGATATACTTACTAGTAAGCCGTAGAGGGTATCTTTAGTTAATAATAGCGTAGTATATAGAGACTTATAGTCCGCTTAGAAGAAGGACTAATTCTCAACTCTCGGTATAATAAATAAGGCCTTTAAGCCGCTATACTTCGAGACTATTACTAAGGCTAAGCGTTACTTAGTATATCTCGAGACTATAATAACTAAGGGGTCTATTCGAAGGGCTCTTAAATAGCTAGAAGAATAGTATAAGATAGGTAAGAAGGATCTTCTTCTTTAGCTAAAGGTTATACTATCTAAGAAGCTACTACCGCTAAAGACTCTAGTACTAGCTAGTACTCTATAAGCCTTATAGAGTCGTTAGAATATAGCTACGTAATAGGCTCTACGTAAATTAAGAGCCTCTTAGTTAGCTACTAGTAGTAAGAACGACCTAGATCTAATTAACGAGCTAGATAACGATAATACGCCTATACTAAGTAGCGACTATTATAGTACCTTATATAATCGCTAGGCTTATATAGACTAACTTTATAAGAACTACGGCGGTTACTATTAGGTTAGTAGTAAGAAGCGGTATAAGAACTACGTTAAGATAGGCCCTAATACTATAATTAGATAGGCTAAGCTTATTCGAATAGGTTAGTTTAGAGTAGACGTACTAGTAGTTACTATAGACTATCTAGATAAAGAGATAGTTAGTAGATTAATAAGATAGAAGGCCTATAACGATAGTAATAGTAATCTATTAGTAACTAAGACTTGTAATACTAGTAGAGCTATAGGGGTTATAATATATAACTATCTCGGCGCTTATAGTAAGGGTCGCTCTATAAAGAAACGATATACTTCTAAGTCTAGTCTAGTAAGATTAAGTACTATAGCTCCTTCTAGTCTAATTATAGATAAATCTAGATATATAGTAATACCGCTAGATATCTAATTACTTATATTCTTTAACTAGTTAAAGCGATAAGACTGTAACGGCTAGCGTAGCTATAAAACTAATATCTAGGTAATCTACGATACTCTAAGGAAACGAGACTATAGCCTAGACTAACTAGTAACCGTAACGCTTATATAATAGATAGAATAGAGTCTAAAGGATAGCTAATACGCTCGGTTAAT
>AWYD02001362.1:0-39105 GCA_000504365.2 Pseudocercospora pini-densiflorae CBS 125139
ATTAATACGTAGACCTATCTTACGAGTAGATAGCGAGTAGATAGCGAGTATTAGCGAGTATAGAAGATATAGAAATGCGGTATGCGGGTACAGAAGATATAGAAAAGCGGTGTACGAGTGGAAAGTAGCATTGTCCACTTGGTACGTATAGCCAACTATAATTGGGCGTACAGGGAGCGGGCCTAGGTCCGATGGCTCCCTCCTCACACCGCGTCTTTGCTCTGCTTTGCCATTTGTGCCGGCAACATGATCTTCGCCGACTAGAAGAATCTGTTTGGTCAGTTTCGCAGCGTACTGTCTCGTGACCCCGTGGGCAGCATGGCATATTACTTCACATGCCGATATAATCGAGCCATCGCTTCCTCCGAATCCTGTAACCATTGTCTCACTCGACTTCGCGACGCTCCTCCAGAGTGCTAGTTCCAAGAGCAAAAATGCGCGAAGGAAAGGGTCGATATGGCGCAAGAAATGTGGTATATATACCTGTGGAGAAGCCGACGGACCGCATGTCTGATGGAGGACACCTTTGCAGCACCGAGAACAATATTGTCTTTTCCTGACCGCGGGCGAAGAGCAGAAATAGGCGTGGGCATCGCTCCTAATTACAGTCCTGAAGTGGAAGTCAAGGAAAACAGTCGGTGCAGCTGGGTCCCGATGAGCAAGAGCTTGCGGGCGTACACAAAATGTCGGCAGCTCACGGAGGCACCTTAAGCCTCTTGAGCGGACGTGGCATGGTGCGTTGGTGGGAGACCACAAGACTGTGACGGCATATGCTGGCTGTACTGATCAAAGTAATAAGCAGGTGAGAAAGACAAACCCGAAGATCTAGAGGTTTGGCACACGGCGGTCTGGGACACAGAAAGAAAAATTTGGCACTCGAATCCTTGGACAGCCTTTCTCGCTTATTAGGCTAAGATGGCTTTCAACGCAACTTCCTCCGATTGGAAACGGGGTGCAACTTGGCATTTCTGCAAGACATGTTTCGGACATTTGGTCAAGACAGGCACACCAAGCACTATGAGTTGACACTGCGTATGTTAAAACATCATGTTTGCATTCTGCTGACCTATATCGAAAGTACATGAAGCATTCTGCTGATTCCGCTGCGCATCGGCTAGTGGTCCATCATTCACAAAATTACAGATGAACTGTGAATGTGTCAGCAGATTGAGCTCGTGAGCAGCTTGCCAGAAACCAAGAACGCTACCTTCGTCAGTGTCAAAGAGCTCATCGTCAACGACTGATGAGATGCCGGAGAAGCCATCTTCATCTTCTTCCACGGCTTCGTTCATGGTCAAGGGTGCTAGAGCTTCTCTCTTGATCCTTCTAGCCCGCTTTTGCGTTGGGTAACTTGCGGTCTCCTCGTCATTTTGCTCAGAATCAACTTCGTGTCCTCTGCGCCGCTTCTTGGGAGTTCTATCACGGTTTCGGGTCTTGTGGTTGCCCGTGTCGCCGCTGGTTAAATTGGTCGGCACTTCCGGTTCTCCAGAGGCTGCCAGGAGTTTGCTCCTGACCCGTTTCCAAGCATTCATCGCCGACCTGGGATTTGTGAAGCCGGCACGAGCTGTCAACTTCCTGAAATTGACCTTTGGGAAGCCACCCTCAAAACAATGACACGCATCGGAGAGGAGCCGCATGTCATTCTCCGTAAGCTCGTTGCCTCGCACACTCATGATGCAGTTTTCCGGCGGCAGGACTTGCGACAATGGACTCGAAATTGATACTGGATGAAGTGGAAAAGAGGCGACGGCGATGAGCACTGCGAATATATGCTTGTCGTAGCCCCGGTCTTGAATGACAAGAGTTCTTTTTCAGCACATGCATGCAACGCTCGTTCATTCCTCCCCTCGCGGTACGACTGCCTCGGATCCGGGGATCTCATATTGAGATTTTTGGGCAGTCGGCCAGGCTGGCAATCACGCTGATGAGAGAAGACAGAGCTAGCATCGACTGAACTTTCTCATTGCTGGTATACGAACCTCGTTCTACGACGGCACTCCGTCTTGCGGCTTCTCCGACACAACACAGCCATTCGTCGCCTCGTTTGCCTCGCTACAACTCAATGTAGAGGGTGTGATCATCGACAAGTGAAGGCCGCAAGGATCGCACTATGCTTTAGAAAAAGTGGTTCGCTCATTGGCACGATGGGAAAATACGCAGCAAGAGAAGGAGTGCTTCAGTTGCGAATAACGGGCGCGGCGTTGCGGGTTTCAGGGGTGCGCATGTTTCCAGGCTAGTGCAAAATACTGTTGCGAGGACTATTGACTCCCGGCCCTAACGCTCCGGTCTGACTCTTGAGCTCAATGCTAGAGAGAGCTTCGGGCCTGCGAGCGCACCTAATCTACTCTTGCTTTACGCATCTGGAACACTCACAGCCAACGTCTGTGCACGCTATCCTTGTGAAAAGCAAGCTCGGGCGAAGATGTGATCAGAGTGCCACTTTGGCTTTGTCAATTCGTCAGGGCTACCCATGCAAAGTTTGCGCGCTTGTCTGAATCGTGACGACCTGTGGACGACCTTTGTTGACGAACATGTGAGAAGAGCAATTGTACTGATCACGGAAAGCATGATAGCGGAAAAGCAAGCAACATCAATGTCGTCCACATCTTGGGTTTCAGCTAATTGGAAACAGACTGCACGATACACGACTTCCTCCGACCTCCACCAAGCTCTCCAATGTTAGATACCATCGGACTCATCGTTGCTACCGGGCTCTGGTGTTGGAGAACATGATTGCTCAGATTTCACATTCTTCTTTTTCCCTCGACCACGTTTCTGCGGGCTCTCGGACTCTGTGAAGAGGTCGATGTCGGCCGCTTTCCTTTTCTTGGGAGAGCTTTGTTTCATACTGCTGCCCAGGGCACCGTATTCCTGCATCAGCTTCTTCTTGAGGTTTCCCCAGGTAACCTCTGCACTATGGACAGAAGATAGGCCAGCGACTGTGGCGAAAGCTTTGTAGTCGACCTGCACCATCTAAGTCGAAATACTGTGAACTGAAGATGAAGACAATACCTTTGGCTCCGACTTACAGCACTGCCAGGCTTTGGCAAGCTGTTCCATTTGCTTTTGCGAGAAAGGCATTCTTCAGGCGCGAGTGGCTCTCTCAACGTGTATGGCTAGACTCTGAAGTCAGTATAGATATATGCTCAACATTGAGGGGCATCAAGTGATGTACCGAAACAGGCTGCTCACGCATGAGGCTACTGCATCGATTGCCGATGCAGTCAAGATTTTCGTAACAACGATCACCGGCCCAACATACTTTGCGACTCCACGATCGCGAGCAACACTCCAGCTTCACATGGAAGTACTGGCCATAACAAATCAACGGCGCAGGCAACTCGTGTCGAGGAAGCTCTAGCAGCTTCGTGAGAGAGGTCAAGGATGGGCACACCCTCGCTTTCGCCTCGCTGCCGCAGATTACTAGACAAAGCAACGTTAGCGACGAGGAAGCGACACTCTTCGACACTTGAGGGGCATATTGTAGGTCTCCTTCGTCAAAAGGGTTCTACAACAGCTTGACAACGCTATGCCTATTCAATGGAGTGCTCAGATGGACCAAAGGCTTCTGCTCGTCTACGTAGCGAATGCCAATCTGTCAGCGACGGCGGCAGCTGAAGGATGGAAGAAAATGCATAGTAAGCACCGTGACAGTCGAGTCCTCGTATGATACTAATGAAAGCGAAGCCGGCCAAAATATACCACAACCAACTAAGCGAGCCATTATGGAGCACATTCTGAAGCTGAAGAAGTCTGTCGGTCTTTCGCCCGAAAAGGCCGCCAAAGCACAGAAGTCAGCCCCAGCCTCGAAGCACGACAAGGCTGGGTCAACATCTCAGCATATCAGATCTTCGGATCACGTTGTCTCTGCTGCTGGCTTGGGTATTGATCGAGACGACACTGAGCTGGCTACATCTGTCAAACCTGAATCTCCTGAGGCTACGAACACTCGTGAGGGCACTATCGCTGCCCCGTTTGGCATGCTTGAAGCCATCATCGAGCCAAATGAACATCGTAGAGGCGGTGGGCCTCAGTCTGAAAGCGAGGGTTCTATGAGTGGTGAGGAGACTGCCGATGAAGTGCTAGCAGCGGAACCAGAGATCAAAAACGAAGATGACGATTTCGTGATACCAGTCGTCGACGACTCGATCAGCCCAATGATGTCTCCAGAACGAACTCAACAGCCTCGCCAAGCAAAGGCGAAACGAAAGGTGGTCTACGACAACGACAGCGACGACGACAGCGTCCTTTGGTATGACCCACGTGACAACATGTCTGCAACCGTGGGACGAACACCTTCGCCACCGCTAGCAGCTAGCCTTGGCATCGAGGAGGTCATTACTGTGAGCTCGCACCGAAGATCCGACGGAAATTCGGCACCAGATGAACTTGAGAACGTTTCTGGCGCTGATTACATCGATGAGCGCCGTGGAGATCGGACTTTTCCCAGACGACTGCAGTCGGATGCATCGTCGAAGTTGGGAATATCTCGGAAGAGGGCGAAGATGACCTCTAAGCATGGAAACATATAGTTTTACATCACTTTGTCGCGGAAACCTGTCTTACAAAAATTCCTCTTTCCCAACTGAAGCATTCGCTGCGTTCGAATCACATTTCCATGGGACGAACACAGCCCATGCCCGTCTTCTCTTGTAGAAGTCAAACGCATAAGTATTCCTTGTCTAACGCTTGATCCAAGATCCTTGCAGTAAAGCGGCACAAGCGTAGTCAAGTCGAGGCGAGTTCGCATACGCGGTAGCACATAGGCGGTACACTCTCAAGCCCTGTCGTAGCCTTCGATTTAGCTTTGACATAGCGACCAGGGGTGTGAAACTGTCTATGGATACTGACTGCCACAAATCTTGAGCTTTGACCTGCTTCAGAAGCTGTTCACTAGCCATCAACTTCTATGCAACCCTTCTGGCCTTCGATGTATCTTTGATCGTCTCAAGTGCTATAAAGATCGCTCCAGACTTAATGGAGCTCCGAGTCTGTGATTGAGACTCAACATCATTTTTGCCTTCTGTGTCCGACTTCACTATGCCGGGTGTCAGTGTCATTGATTGGGAACATGGCGGTGATCAGCACCTGGTTCGCACCTTATGCAAACTTCTCAACTCCAAGTACACAATTATTGCTCAAGAGTTCTATGGTTGGTAGCAGCGCGACAAGAGTTGATCTCGCGCTGACACGGCGGCAGAGAAAGAGCAAAAGTGCACTGAAGCAGAAATCAAAGTTGTCAAGCGGCGTATACAAAAGTTGATGGGCGAAGATTCACCCACGAAAGCTTTTCGTGTACAGAAACCGAAGTCAAAGAGTGAGTTATGATGTGGTCAGTACCATCGGTGCTGCTAACGAACGTACCTTAGGAAAGGAGTCTGTGAAGTCTGAGAGCGAGGACAACAGTGGTCAAACGTCCTCTCTATCGCCTAACGAATCTCCCATTCGGGCGAAGAGGGCATGTCGAGCATCCACAGTGAAGTATGAACTCGGCGTCGGAGGACGAACAGGAAACTTTGCATGAAGTCTAGATTGTTGCCAGTGATTTTTCAACTTCGTGACTTGAGGTAGACGAGGAACCTGAATTTCAGGGCATCGCTCCGTCGATGATCTTGTGTACAACATCAAGCATTGTGCCTTTCATCAACGTGATGCAAATATCATCTCCCGATCGCAAAAATACCCAGTCATTATGGTGAGGTGAGCTTCGGCCGACTATAGTGGCCGTGTAACAGCGGATATTAATTACAAGGGGTGCGGAATGGCGAGCAGAGAGATGCGAGACTGCTTCGATCCAGGTAGTTTTGTGTATTGACCATGCTCGATCGAACGGCCTCCATACATCGTTCGATCGCCTCAGCCTGTGGGCCGTATCAACTTGCTCGTCACATCTGTGGCAGCAAGTACGAGGATAAGACAGACCTTAAGCTCGACTGACCCTCTGTTCTTCGTCACCAGCTAGACGACATTCTCGCGATGGGCGTGCTTTGGAATCAAGCAGCCGACCAGCGTCTCATCATAGCGCTCTATGAAGCTAGGACCAAGAAGTTCAGCGACATCGCACAGCAATTCTATGGCAAGTTGGCATCATGTGGAGAGTTGAGGATCGTCTCTGACAAGCAGCCAGGAAATGAGCATCAATTGACCAGCGCGGATATTGATGCGGTACGACATCACATCCGCTACCTCATGGGAGCAGCAAGCAGAAAGCCAAATCGCCAGCAAAAGCGCAAGCATCCAAACTCGAGAGGTAGGTCACAGCTCACCGCAACACAAAATGAGCACCATTTATTCGTTGAAGGTCCAAAGAAGCAGACGAAGCAGGGGCCAGACGTAGCGATGGTCGATGAGAGTCCAGGCGTTGTTAAGGAGGATGCAGACTTCGATAAGGATATGTTGCCATGATGGAATGAAGAAGAAGATCCTGAAGCATTTTTTGATGCTGTCAAATGTCATCGCGATAGCATCAGGCCAACGATCGTCGTTCCAATAGCTTGAGCTTGAGGTAGCGAAGGTGACAAATGATTTCATGCCCTGTCGAGCCTACGACCTCGATGGTTGAAGCATTTCGCTACTATTTCAGTTCTGCTTGCCAGGAAACTTCCACACTGCACACAGGTGAAGGCCGAATAAGTCCTGCCGGAAGTTAGCCACTTGATCCGCACCCTTGTCTCAATAGACTTTGTCACAAAGTCAACCAGAACCAGACGTCTTGTCAAACTTCCAACGAACCTTGCAAAAGGCCTCGTATCGCGGTCGTTTCACACCTGTCTTCAGAGGCATCTCTTTCTTTGCAGCAGGAAGCGCGAGCGATGTAGAAGAGCTGGAGCAATCCTGTGGTGATCGCGCTCGCCCGATCGCTACTCCAGCCGGACTGACAATTAATATCGGCATTGGATTTCCAAGCTCCTGAATGATTGTGACGTTCGAGTCCTAGCCTTCTCGTATAGCAGCGAGCTCTGAATCGCGAAGTGGAAGAAGACATCCGTGACACACGAAGCCTTCTACGCTCTTCTGTCTGGTTCCTAATTTCGAGAAGCTAAGGGCTGCAGCCAATCCGTTATCACCGTGACCCAACAGTGTTGCATTCACACCATCATCTCGAGCTTCCACTTATTGCAACTCTTGCTTCAAGAAAGCCCGTGTAGGCTTGAGCGCATTATAGAATACCAGAGATGCCGCACGCATGGACTCAATCCATGGATCAGCGTCTCATGATTGCCATTTTTGAAGCGCAGTCAAAGAACCCTGCCATTATTGTCGGCAAATGGGTCGAAGTATTCGGTACGGTCTTCTTCACGCGGTGATCCGCAGCGCAACAAGCTCACGACCAGACAGGTCGAACGGAAGATACGCCTACTGCGAATGGCGTGAAGTTCCGCATACGTCGTGTGATGGCTGGTCTTCGTGCATCGAAAGGCAAGACTCTCACTCCGGCCGCTGCAAAATCTGCTGCAAGCATATCGAAGAAAGCATCGAGACCGCAGACACTAGAGACCGCAGCAAAGGATGGTAGTTTCACGCCGGAGTCGCTCGGAGGTGTACCATCGTAGGATATGACGTTTTACTGTTGATTTAGGCCAGTCATGAGCGCCTGAAGGAGGCGTCCGCAGTTGGCAACATATTGAGGGCCGTTCAGATTGTGGAAGGGTTTTGTGCAAACGTGTCAATGGCACAACAAGAGAGAGTTGCGAAGATGGAGGAACTCCTGGAGTTGTACGCTAGTTTAAATTAAGCGGGTAAATACTCAAATGGTACACATTGGCATGGTAATTACTCGGATAGTACTGGATTGGCACATTGGCATGGTAATTACTAAAATGGTAAGAGGCTTACTCGGATAGTACACATTAGCGCGCTTTCTTACACCTATAGTATTTTAGTTACTAAGAAATCTAGATCGCGAAGATCTCGTTTTACTAAATTCTTAGGATCTAAAAATTCGGGAGTATAGATAGGTTATGTTTAATAGCTTAATTACCTTTATAATCTAATAGCTATAGATTCTAATAGCTATAGATTCTAATAGCTATAGATTCTAATAGCGACGTATTCTAATAGCGACGTATTCTAAAGCCTATGTATTCTAATAGCGATATATTCTAATAGCTATAGATTCTAATAGCGACGCATTCTAATGCCTACGAAATCTAATGCCTACGGAATCTAATAGCGACGTATTCTAAAGCCTACGCATTCTAATAGCGACATATTCTAATAGCGACGTATTCTAATAGCGACGTATTCTAAAGCCTACGTATTCTAATAGTAATAGAATCTAATGCCTACGCATTCTAATAGCTATAGAATCTAATAGCTATACTGTCTAATAGCTATAGAATCTAATCGCTATACTTTCTAATAGCTATACTTTCTAATAGCTATAGTTTACTATCTAAGTAATTCCTATACCGATATGTACTATCTAAGTAATTACTATACTAATATGTACCATCCGAGTAAGCCTCTTACTATTTCAGTAATTACCATGCTAATGTGTACTATTTGAGTATTTACCCGTTAAATTAAGTATAGCGCAGTTTCAACCCCGGCAAAGTAAATGGAGAGCGCGACCATGCGGACACATCTCAGTTTCCCATCTTTTCATAACAGTATATCGGATTCATCAGCAGCCTAGCCAACAAGCTCCGCAAGATGTGCTCGGAGTCTGTCGGAACAGTACCGATGCGCTATCCTCATGCCTCGTGGACAGCTGGGAACAGTCGCGATGGGACGCATTGCCGGCGGTCGATGTATATCTGGACGATGACCACATAAGTGTGAAAAATCGCTCGAAAAATACTACTCAAGATTGGTGTGATCAGAATTCAAACGCGTGCGATCATTAATGAAGCGATCCTGCTCTTATCGTGGCGGGAAACAAGCAAGAGCCTGGTTCTCACTGCCTTTGCACATGGACAGCATGCTCCACCTGAATACTGTCTTTGGGCATCTCTGGCATATTGTGCTGCGGCTGATGCTCCTCGTGCATGACATTCGACTCGACACTACTCTGCCGCGTCCAGCTGTCATTGCGAGTCTTCTCGATTGAGGTTCGCGAGCCATCGCTCTTCCTCGAACTGAGGGAGACCAGGCTGCGCACGGCGTAGAGTACTCTCTCGGGCTTGACTCCAGTCACAAAGTACCAAATCGTTGGCAGATTGACGCACACTAGCGACAGGCCACCTTCCAGAAGGGAGTAATATGCCGCTTGGGTGTTGACCTCTGTCACATGGCGTCTGTCAGCATGGACTTTCCTTCACTGCTTGAGTGTATGGTCTTGACTTACCATAGCCGTCTTCATCGTTGATAGCACGGCCGGTACGCACTAGGTGTGTGATGATCACCATACGAGCACAGCTTGCTGCGACACCACTGCCAAATATTAGCATCTGGACTGCTGACGTTGCCGGCTCCTGCGACGTACCCGAGGGCGAGAAGGAATACGCTCGAGATTCCCGCCTTCTGCGACGTGGTCAAGTGGAATGACCATATCTGGAAAACTGTCAGCATACGCTTGGTATCATATTTCGGGTTGAGCCTACCTTTGGAAACGCCATTCCAAGCACCAGCACGTCAAGGATGAAATCCGAAATGGTATTCGCATCGAAGTACTTGTAGTCGAGATTTGGTCGGCACGAAGCGATGCGTCCAGGCTGCACATACCAGCTGACACTGTGACCAGGACATACTTCGAACGTGAAAACCATGAACCCAATGATCCAAGCAGCAACAATGACAATCATGACCCAGGTAATGTAATCGAAGATTCCACGCTTGACTCTGGTGCAGAAGACCCGGCGGTAAAAGAACAGCGCGCACAGCTTTACGGTTCCGAAAGTCCAGATCTGAGTGGCATCGAGAGAGATGTATGTCAGCTCCATGGTAGGATGGACTGCATTTACAACTGCTTTGCTCTTGGGCTCCTTGTATCCGATGAACTTGCGGTCGACTCCTAGGGACATCCGTCAGTGAATGTACGGCCGGAGAATATGGATTTCTTACCATAAAGAACTGCTGTCGACATGCCAATGAATCCGATCTTGGCTTGGCATAAGTATTTCTCTGGATACCTTGTTCAGATGAGCTTACCAATGCTGCTATTGCCAGATAGTCGTCGACCCAGAAGCCAATATTCTGTCCATGTCGAGATGCGAAGCGAAGTGCCACCGTCAGTGTCGTAAGGAACAGGAATACGGCCACCAGGGACACGATGCCATCAAAAGAGGTATCAAGCCTCATGATTGCTTGCTTGCACTCAAGACGAGGCTTCTTGCCGAATGACTAGTTCAGAAACTCTGACAGTCGCACAAGCCCTTCGACGTCAACGTCGACTGTGTAACAGCACTTGCACTCGTTGTACTATACAAGAAAGGAATCCGTATGAAGACAGCCGAAATCGAGGCACAGCACGCAGTACATACAAATCCACGTGGCTGCGTTACATTGCCGGACTTCCGTCAGGAGTGGTTGCGAAGGATGAAGCAGATCTGCAGTACACCCACCAAATTCTTCAAGGGCTTCCTGCTTGCGTGACGCGGAGACCGAATCGTACCTGAAGATACCGGGACGTTAGTGATTGGCTTGGCGCTGGAAGCTTGAGTGAGCTTGAAACGCGACGTGCATCCTTTTCGTCGATCAATCTTAATATGTCGATCATTGAAGGTGTCGTAAGAGCTTTTGACGATTAATGTCAGACTCTCTACATTTTTTCGATGTGGACACCAGCTGCTGCCATTGTCGTTATTTGTGGGCTCAAGACTTCTGAACCTTTGACAATTGCAACATAATACAGCAAAAGCATACCAAATCACATCGACAATGCAGCCATCACGTCTACTGTTCTTCCTTGTGGCTGCTCTTGCTATTGCAAGTCCGATACCTAGTGAGCATCCTTAATGAGCTTCACCTTTGACTCTCAGCTGACAGAGTAGTAGCTGACACAGATGAAGATACAACACTTCACACACTTGAAGAGTTGAAAAGCGATCGTAAGTGATGAAGGAGACCGGCACATTGCTTGGCCTTTACATTTCTGACTTGCTACATCTAGTGAACGACGAGAAGGTCAAAGCTGCATACGATGCTGCAGTTGCTGCTGGCTTGACAGAAAAGATCACAAATACGACAAGTTTGTCGTGATTGACGCAAAGGAGTTCTGGGAGTTCTGGGATAGTCCCTTATAGTGGATATAGCACACTCGGGACGGTACTTATTGTTAATGCTTGTGACAGTCGGATGAAACGATATGTGTAAAGCTCAGATGTACGTTGAAACGAATGGAATGAATTTGAATGCAGGTTCAAGCTGCAACGTATAATTACACATATCTACCTCTTGATTTTGCCCTTACGATTCGACTGTCAACCACGGCTCACTACCATCCGGACAATGCTTGTATCTGTTAAGTAGCGGCTCGTACTCGTCCAGAGGCCGACGGTAGCAAGCTGAGTGTTCCAAAGCATACTCTCTCAGTTGATTCCAGTCTCGACATTGCCTGTTCTGTCCGATGCCCGAGAACAGCGTTGTGGCATTCTCTTGTGCATGCAATTTTCCAGTATACCTTGGCGTATCGTCTGCGTTGCACATTGTGTCTTCACGAAGCACGTGCAGACAATGCGTAACGTGTCTGAACGGCCACAGTTGATGTTTGCCATCTCGGTATGACATGAGCGCATCGCGGAGGACGAACTATGGCAAGAAAGTCAACAGGTTTCTTCGATGACCGGGAATGGCAGGTCACATACCACGCAGTGTAGAGAGTGGAAAGCATGAAACACATATATGCTCTTGGAGTCGTCCCACGGCCAATGCATCGCTGTGGGAATGCCCTTCGCTGCAACTTCTTTGTTGTCAAGAGCCACCCAGCCAACGTTCCAGTCGAGTTCTGGAGCATTCCACATTGGGTCGTCTATAGTACGGTCGTCGTGCGGAATTTCCATCGTGAGCTTTCTTTCCAATCCGACTACGACGCCTTTCGTTAGCATTGTGAGTCTCGGGTTTGGTGTAGAATATTGCCTACCGTAACTGGGATCGTGTTGATGGTCCTGCACATAGTCTAATCTTGCGAACAACAATATGTTGGCCGCAATCGAGAGAATAAGCACTGCCGATAAGAGATATATCGTTCTCCACGCTCGTCTCAACGCCAGCCGCTGTTCAGAGCCTCCAGTAGCGCCCTCATAGTCGGAGAACTCCTCTCTCGAGCTGTCGATAGACACTTGATTTAATCTCTCGTACTTTTGAAACTCCATTGTGATATCGTGTTGATGGTGAAGAAGAATTCGTGAGGGTAACAAGGTGAATGGCTCAGGCAAGAGCTGTCGCAAGAATGCTCTGCTATGATCAGCGCCCAAATTGTCAGCCACACACGATGTCAACTCAATGTCGTCCTTTAGGCTTCCTCAGCTGCGATATTTTCCTGCAGGGTGCGTATGAGGTGCATTAGGGTTGAACGCGAGGCAGCTTCAGCGGAAGCTGCACCAGGTTGCCATTCCTGTTTCGGGTAACACTCTTGACTGCGTCCAGCAACCAATTGGAAGCTCCAGAGCTGTATATGTTCTCGGCTCGAGCTGACCAAGTGCCGCTCTGCTATGCATATCAACGCCTTTTCATCAATGGCTTACTGCAGCTGGCAGGCCTTGCTCCTCCTCGGGATGAAGATCACATCCGTCAAGCCGAATCCTGCCGAGAAGAGGTCGACCGAGGGATGTGCCTTTCCATGATTCACAAGAGTCTTTACCGCGGTCAATATGAATCGCTGTGAAGATGGTTTGGTTGATGAGAGGAGCAAGTGTTCCTTGTAAGCTGACTAAAAGTCAAAGTGTTGTTACATGACACAAGCAACTTCCAAGAACAACGGCGAAAGCTTGGTTGAGCTTGTCTCAGGATTCGCGGCCCCCACTTCAACACCGGACTGCGACCATCTTCGACTTCATGTGTGATCTGCGGTTGATCACCTCAATGTGCCACCAGCTGAAGGCAGCAACCTCTTCGTAGATCGTTCGTGTATGCAGCCTCGTGTGCAGTCAAGCGGCCAACACTCTCGTAAGTCTTTTGATCGGGACTCACGTTTCAGCAGCATTTCGTCAAGCAGATACATACCATCACCATCATCGAGAGGATTTCAACATGGGCTCCATCGAAGAAGCCAAAGCACCAGTGATAGGAGAATACATGCTCCCAATCATAACCCCAGAAACAACCAACGGCGACCCATGGCAAAGAAACTACTTCGCACCGCCCCAACACCTGGACCTCGTGAAAAGAAGATACCCTCTAATCGATATTCGTCCCATCCTCTCACAACCAGACTACACTCCAGAATCCCTACTGAAATCCCACGGCTTCGGAATCGTGCACCACACTTCGAACTTCCTCACCCATCTCAACTCAGAAGAAGCAATTCCCTCAGAATCCCTCTCGACAGAATACTACCCCGAAATCTCCTCCCTCGTCCAAAAAGTCACAGGTGCGAAAAAGATCTTCATACTAGCCTCAGCTCTCCGACAAGGAAACCCCATTCCAACAGAATACAAACCCCCAACAGGACTCGGCAAAGTCTCAGATGCCACCTCAGCAACTGGAAAGCATAAATTATCTTCCCAAAAGAAATTAGCCCTGGCAGCACCTGTTCGTAAACCACATATGGATTTCACTCCACTAGGCGCTCGTCAAGAGATAAGATCGAAGAGTCAAGAGATTTATGATGCTGCAGTTGAGAGTGGGATCATTGCGCATGAGGATGGAATTTGTGCTGAAGCGACGAGTAAAGATTTCGATGAAAGTCGGTATAATCCAGGTCCTCGCTACGCAGCATACTCAATCTGGCGTCCATTAAAACAGGTCCAACGAGATCCATTGACACTCTCACCTCGGCCGCGGGAGGTTAAATTCGAGTCTGGACCGGATGGTGTGTATTGGCCATATGAGAATCGTATTCCAGGACCTAAGGAATTGAGGGGGGATTATTTGAAGGAGTATGCGATGTTAGGGACTAAGACGAGGGAACAGGGGCCAGAGGATCAGATGAAGTGGTATTATGTTTCGAAACAGAGACCTGAGGAGGTGCTGTTTATAAAGCTTTTTGATAGTGCCGCACTGGGTGAGGAGAGTGAACACGCTAGTGCGCCGTGGCATGCGAGTCCAGAGATTGGGAATATGGAGGGTGAGGAACCGAGGGAGAGTATTGATGTGAGGGTTTTGGCGTTTTGGTAGGAGGAGAAATGGAATGGGTGGACGAGGATGGGGACGATGTATAGGTAAAGTCACAGGGGTATCATGCTCTTGCGATGCTTCCTCTACCCACAACGCGATGCCAAACGCTGAACAAAACAGACAACAGGCTGATCTTAATGTCGCCATATCCGCACAGCCTTGTCTTCACCTCCACTTCCAACACGCTCTCCATCAGGCGACCAATCAACAGCGAACACCCTGGCTTGATGGCCTGGAAGATTTTCCTGCAGCTTGCCAGTCCTCACATCCCATACCTTGAGTGTGGAATCTTCACTACCGCTCACCAGAAGTCTTGAGTCGGCCGAGAACGCGCATTGGAAAACTTTCCCGACGTGGCCACGCAAGGTGTAGAGAAACTTTCCATCCTTGGCTTGCCAAAGTTTGACATGGTTATCAAATCCGGTCGAAGCGATGTATACTCCATCAGCAGAGAACGCGACGTGGTTGATGGTCTTCTGGTGTCCGACCATACGTTGCAAGGGTTTTGTAGATTTGGCAGGCTCCCATAGAAACATCGTGCAGTCATCGCTGACGGTCACCAAGCGTTCAGTGCCGCCAGATGTCATTAGCGCGCTGTCGTATCTTTGCTTCGCCTTTTTCCGCTTCCCTTCCACAGATTCCGGAGTGCCCTTCATTCCTGTGTGGTCAAAGTACCCAGTCCGTAGCACAAAGTCGGTCGAAAGTGCAATGTGGTTGACCCAGTGAGCATGTGAGGTCAAGTTGTGAACAAGGGTACCCTTGGCTGCATCCCAGATCTTGACGGTACGATCGCGAGATGAAGAATAAATCCAACCAGATCCACCCCACTTTACGCAAGTCACGTCGCCTTTGTGCCCGGTTAATGCCATATCTGTGTGGCCGCTGACGGCATCCCATATTCGAATCGTCGTGTCTTGTGATGCTGATGCGAGTCGTGGTCGTCCTTGTTCTCGTACATGATACGGCTCCCATGAAATGCTCATGATAGATTTTGTGTGGCCTTTCAGAGGTGCGCCCAAGGGAGTGCCTTTCTTTGGGTCCCATATCCTAACAGTGTTGTCCTTATTGCCGCTGCCTGTCGCGAGAAGTCCACCATCGGGTGACCATGCCACCACCAACACCCACCCTGTGTGACCTTTCAGAGTATGTCTTGGCGTACCAGTATCGCAGTCCCATATTCGTGCTGTCGAGTCGCCTGCTCCTGTAGCCAGACTTGCGGAGCTTGCTGGCGAAAATGAAGCGCAGAGTATGCTTGCGCCATGTCCTGAAATGCTTGCTGAACATCTTGTCACAGGCTTGACTTTGAAGACCGCTTCCGCTCTGCAAGGTATGTCCAAAGACAATTCTGTGTTATGTGTGCCCTCCAAATGCCGTCTAATCACATCTTGCTGGCTGAATTCGCCTGAGCCGTCCTCGAATGGGTTATAGAAGCGGTAGGGAAGTCGGTCTGAAGGGTCGGTCTTGCCGAGTAGGCTGTTGAGCAGCAAAGAGAGGTTCTTCGGGGTGAGGTCCTTCAGCGATACTGAAACCACTGGTCCTTGAGGTGCGCCTGTGTCTGCATCGCGAAATTGTATGCGCTGCGTGCCATCTGGAATTTCTGGAGTCTCGATTGTGACCTGCTCGCGAGCGAGAGTGGCGGCCTCAGTCTTTTGGCGCTTCGAAGGTGGCGGCAGGACGGTAGCCATTCTGATATATAGCTGGGCGCGCGATAGGACGAAAGGTGAGACGACGCTCTCAAAGACAGAGTATGGACTTGAACTTTTTCGACATGACTAAGCGGATTTAAGCTCTAAAGCCGATGCAGGGTAGTGTCTGCTATTGCTCCAGGAAGGAAGCAGATGTTGTTGCACACTCCCGCGAGGCGGCTTGATGGCAGCTACATGGGATGAGCGAGAGGTATTCAGAGACGTTGCAGAGTCGGAGATCCAAGGATGGATTGAGGCAGCCGAGTAGGCATGCACTGCTCTACTTCTGTCTGAACGGCGCTAAGAATGGCACAAGGACGGGCTCCACGGCAGGAGAGCAGGTCAGCACCGGTCGAGCTGTGGATGCGAGGCTCTTTTACTGTACAAGAACTGATGATCACGGTTTCGTGTGGCGGTGGCCTTCGTGTAGGAAGTTTCCCAGAGGCCTTGTTAGGTTGGCTTTTCGAACATGGTTGTGTCGTTGCCCATTTTGTGCTCCTTGTCTTGCCTTACCCTCCTTGTTAAGCATGGGTGGTCTGTTTTCATAGCTGATCTCTCGCTCTCATGAATGGTGTGACGAGCTGTCAGGTGTGCTGTCAGCTACATGTGCCCATTTTCCATGTTCCATCTCTTCGCACAGCAGCTGCGGGCAGCAGGCCCTTTCGCGCGGCGGCGGCACCTCATCGCAGGGCGACGTTGACACGGCACTACAGCGAATGTGTCGCTCACCAGCGGTATTGTCGCGTCGAAAAGAGTCAGCCGCCGTCACATCACCACCTCTCGGTCACGCGTCGTGATCTTCTTCTTCTCCAGCCCGCAGTCAACGACCACCGAACTGATGAAAAAGGTAAAGGTAGCCAGCAACTATAGTCTCAAAGTCAGCGATATCCAAGTCTCAGAAGTTGAAGTTGTACTCACAAATTGCGCCGATGCCGCCGCCGAAACGACGGCACTAAACTTGAATACCGCGCTGTGCAATGCAGATTCTCGTCTAGACCGAAGCCCATTCATGAGCGGGCACGGTTCAACAAGGCTATAGAAATTGTTAGCAGGTGTTGCGAAGTGTAGGGGTGGATTTGGGGCAACTCACTAAGTATGGGGGGAAAAAAGAAGAAATGCAAGGCTCAGAAAGCTCGAAAGATGAGAGCCGCGAGCTGCTGCAAGGGCGGGCGTCTCGGGCCGTTGTTGGCGTGCTGAGAAGCACTGAGTCGTGATTGCGTATCACATGTGAGGCTTGGCATGGGAAGTGAGGTCGGCTCGGTGGGGCGTAACTCCGACGAAGCTATCGCACCGGCCTGAGATTCACTGTCCAAGCGTCGTGTTCACACAGTGAGCTGGCAAGTGCGGCAGGAAGAATGTGTGACTGCATACTACATAGTGTATGCTCGCTGGATATGGCGAGTCTCCCCCTCTGTCTGAACACTGGCAACACTGACTGGGCTGATTGGACTCTCGACACGCTCTTCAACAGCAGACACGGAGCGGTCGTCACTAATCTTCGCATTCGTGTGATCCTCCTCTTCATGTGCTTCGGCAGGGACGATCACATACTGGACGTTCTCGATAGTCTCCTTCGCTCGAGGCCCCGTGTTGAGAAACGTGATATGTGCTTTTGCCAGGTAATTCGGCAACGGATCCTCGCCGCCCAAGTCTTTCTGGTCAATTTCAGCGTCAAGCTCGGCACCTCTAGAGAGCCGCAGGATGGTAGAGAAGTCGTCCGTGTAGGAGGCCGAGTTCAGCCAGATCATAAAGCATCCAAAAGACACTATCAGAGTCGATACGCCTATCGCTAGGCCGTAAGCAAGCCAGAGCTTCTGCTTAGAATACTGGTAGATGTTCTGCGGCACTCGGATCGAGACCTCCACGGGCTCGGGATAGAACGCGGATGTTTCGTTGTACCTGATCTATGGTCAGCATGAACTTCAAATCAGCCTATGGCGCAAGACTGACTGGAGCGCTGGCGAGGTCATCAGACCAAGTGTGATGTTGTGAAACAGATTCTCTAGTGCCTCACGCAAAGGCTCTCGAGCTTGTACTCTTGCAGCGTTGAAGAGACCTGTAAATAGCGTCGAATTCCACCTGTCAGTGACATCCTGGTACGTGGAATACCTTGAACCTTTCGTTGACCGAGAATCTTCCAGGAACATCAGCTCTGGCGACTGACTGAGTATCGTGTTTGTAATCGAATTATTCGCGTCAAACACCATATTGTCAATATCTGCAGCATCTGCGTCCCACTGTATGACCCCACCAATGACCTGAACGAAAGAATCCATGACCGACTGATATGAGAGCGTCCGTATCAAGTCCACGTTCAAGAAACACGGCTCTGCGGCAGCTAAGAGCGTGTGCGACCAAAATGCCGAAAGCGAGCAATTCTCAATGTTAGTGTAGGATCTCACACCAGGTATGCCAACAACTGGCATTTCTTCGATATCCTGGTCCTTGACATGAACGCTCTGCGTTCCGTTGACGACATCGAAGATCAGGTGCTGCGTGCTATTGTGTACATCACACCTGATGAAAGTAGAGTCGTTGCGGTATTTGTTGAAGGTCTGCGGATCCTCATAGGATGGACTGTCATTGCCAGGGTCTCGATTGAAAATGCACAGTCCTTTGCCCATCAGCGGTCCAGTGGCAGCGACGAAGATAGCGAGCTGTTCACCTTCGTAATCCTCCATGCCAAGTTGTCCGAACGGCGAGTTGTTAAAATAAAACGAGCCGTTCGCACCATTGCGTAAGAATGGCACGAGATCCAGTGGCTTTGCGGCCGACGTGGTATTGAAAGGCTTCCAAGCCAGGTACCCAGGGCCTACCATGCATGATTCCATGCCGTCATCGTTGGCGCGTACATAATTAATGATGCTTTCTTGGATGGTGCTTTTTAAGTCGCCTTCGAGAAACTGGCATTGAAGGATCGGGTTCTGCATTTCGATTTCCCATGTCGAGTTTGGAGCAGGAGCAGGAAGCGGTATGGTTGAACCTTGCGAGGCAGTGGCGAAGACTATCCTTTTGACCGCGTTACTCGGACCATTGTAGTTGAAGAGATAGTCTTTGCCAGTAGCGGCCGTCCCTACCCAGGATAACTCGGATGCGAGATTAAAACTTGTGTAGCCTATCTTTGGCATCTGCACAAGCTGATTAGGCGGGAATGCTGCTTTGATGGTCAATGTTGCAGGCGCAACGATTGCAGCGATAGGAAGCAGCCTTGGTACTTGTCAGCGAGTCTAGGTATGAAGTGTTGCTCCCTGCTCACCAAGCAATGACAGCCACTACAAGCAAGAGAGGCCGATGAGACCATGCTCTCGAGCCTAGCTTCAATATGTTGCCGAGAGCAGACATGACAGTGTCCACTTCTCGCACTTTGATAGGCGCCTTGGTTCCAGCATTAAAGTGCCATATTGCCGCCTGCAAGTAAGCCGAGGATACTGCGAAGAACAGGCACGCACGCACGAGGAATGCGAACGCTGTGCCTACAGCTGTGTTGAACTGCTGCTTTGCAACTCTTGAACCAGCAATGGTATAGTCCTCGGTGGGTCCGGGTGCACCCTTCTGATCCAGGCTGTTGTAGAAAAAGTGATGTCCTATGGCGAATGCTATGCCGCAGAGTAGCGATGCTACCATGAGCGCTGGCGTGAGCCAGTGAATCCGAGTCGTATTGCGAGGTATGCTCACAGGTATTGCGGGTCAATCGTCTGAATGTCAGCTCGTGATTTTGCTGCATTCAGTATGATATACATCATGGAATGAAAAGAAGGAGAACCGTAGCGCTATGGATCAAGCCCAAGGCTGCGCCAAACGTGCCACGGACCGGTGTCGTCTGCGAACACAAGATCTATTTCGAACCAGAACTGTCTGCCTTTCACCTCTTTGACACTGCCACCGTGTGCAACGTTGTGCAATACTTGAAGCGATCGAGGCTCGGCTGTGTGCATCCTGTCGGAGGACGTGTGCTCACAAGCATTACACTTCATTGTCAGACGCGTTGTACGAGATTCAAACTGAAGATAAGAATTGAAATTTTACAGCAGCAGCAAGTAGACCTGATGCTAGAGGGGCATCTCGCGAACTGTATGATGCTGATGCGTGGGTGAAAGGAGGAGGAAGCTGCATGAGAGGAATGTCGCGACAACAAGCTGTGAATTAGCCGAAGTAGCCGGTCTTGGCATCTCCTCCGGATAGACAAGTAGCCGGGCACAACGCCTTCCTCCGTGAACTCATCAACGCCTGCGCTGAACACACATTGCGAACATAACAGTCATACCACACTGATATACGTCAATCATACTTCTGATCGTGACTATTGTTGACCATCCTACCGGCCGATATATGCTTACACCGAAGGATAGCGACCTGAGGCCGCGACCGCTTCTCACGATGAATGCATATGCGTTACGGTATGCCTGAGCTGAAGGCACCCACAAGCCTGGACATCATGCAGCAGAGAGTGCACAACATATCCAAAATCGCTGGGGCATAGCTACCGGCAACCGTTGGCTCAGCAATACCTTCTCCCGACGAAGACACAAGGTCGTTCTCGGCTCAGACACAATTGGGAATCTCAGGTTTTCGCCGACTTCAAACGCCCTGCTAGAAGCCCACTTGTCGTAAAAGCTACCAACAGCCTGCTTGCAAAGATTGAGCATATTTGAAGACCTTCGGCAAGGACCTCGGATCAGATAGGCAGATCGTGCCGAATCTGATTAGCTGCTGCCGAACGGCGTGAAGTGAATTCAAGCTTGGCCCATCACTCCTCGGTATCCGGCATGACTACTCGCATGTCCAATAGTACTCGCGTCGACTTGCACAGAATCGAAGTAGCGCTGTTCGCAACCCCACCGCTCCTGAGCAGGATATATGCTGGGTATTCCTCCTCCTACTTGGTCCGATGTTCCAGCAGGAAAGCAATACCGATTCCAGGCCACTCAAGCATCTACATAAGCACGATGAAGAACACTCTACCCCTCATTGTCCTGTCAGCCATCTTCGCATCCGCCACTCCAACCCCGGACTATCTCGTTCGCCGTGACGGACCATGTTTTCACGAAGGATCAACAGCATTCTGCTGCCCTGAGACTGGGGACCAAGTCGTCGCAGCGAATTGCGTAGCACGTAAGTCTCGTCAGACATCGGGCACTTTCCAGACAATTTGACTCATGGCTATCAGCCAAGGGCGATACCAGCACACCTTGTGCTTTCCGCAAGACATGCACTTCGGCGAAGCTACAAGCATACTGCTGCTCTTTTGCGCAAGGAACAACTGGGCTTGTGTGCGCACCCTCTGGCGATAGTCCTTTCGGTGATCCAAGCCCATGTCCTGCTTGATCAGCTCATCCTACCCAACGAGATCGACAGCTTTACAGAAGCCCGGCGTTAGTCCATGTTATGGATGACTCAATATATGTCAAATGAACGAGATGTGATCTAGAGTCAAATCAATTTGATAATACAGGATTCCGGATAACTTCTGTCCTTTACCTAAACTAATAGCTACACGACGCGAAACGAGTTTTGGAAAACAAAAACATCAAAAGCTGCCCTTCCAATGCGCTTCGGACGTGTAAGCTTTGCGAGGGACCTGAAGATCGACATCATCTCGTCTCGCAATGCCCTTCTTTGGCAAGATGATCTTATTCAACATGTCGAAGCAATTGTCTTCGAAGTCCTGACCATCGCAGACATGATACAGTTGCTTGGACTCCATGTCGCAATACAACTTCTGCACTGTGGAGACGATGTCCCAGCCGTAAGAGTTTGGGTGCTCGCAGACTTCGAGCACATCATCATTTGGATTGTCGGTGATGATAAGGTGCCCTGGGTCCTTGTTAGCCCCACGAGCATGGAGACCGCGACGTGGTGGCCTGATCGATCTCTTGGTCTTCTCGCCTTGGTACATATAAATGCCCTTGTTGTACTGGTTAGGCTTGTCAAGAATGCGATCAGGATCCTTATCTGCGCCTTGAGCTCCGGACTGGGAGTCTTCCAGGTATTCCAGCTTGAGCTTGAAGAATGGTATTGTTCCATCGGGCAGAAGATTACCCCAGAATGAAAACCTTGGTGTGCTCTTGCACAACGTCTCCGGTCTGTCTTGATACTGCTTCATCTTATCGCTTGATGGAGCCATATCATTCAGATGGAAGCTGAGAGCACGAGCATTGATACCATTACTATGATCTGCGTCGAGCCAGACACACTTGGACTTGCGGAACTCTGATCCAATTTCGTTCTGACTAAGAAACCAGGACTGTCCGCACTTTGAACCTGTGTCGCCGTAGAAGGTTCCTGAGATCTTTGCGCCGGCGACAGTGACTTCAGAGATGCATATGGCGTCGTTCTCGAGATTGCTGAGCATTATGTAGTATGGGTCCGCCTGTGCACCTCCGATCTGATTGTGCTCTACTGCTATGGTGTACGCTCTCGCCTCTCGAATCTTGTCCTTCTTCTTGGGATGGTATTGCCCGATGCGATTGCCGTCGTTGTCCCAGAGCGCGATATGAGGGACATTGCCACCAGGTGAATCGCCGCCTGACCCAGCGGTGATCTGTACAGTTGTATAGCCGTCTGCTGGTGGTTTTCCATTGAGAGATTGCAGCGTAGTTCCGAGAGCATACAGCGTCCCGACGGAGTTGATCGCGAATCCAAAAACGCTTCCCATTGCAACGAATGTGTTTCTGCAAGACTTCAAGAAAGCAAGACGTTTAAGGTACTCGATGTCTCTCGAATTGCCGAGGTGGATATGATCGATGAAGTAAATGTTGTTTGTTCCGCACTCGATCGAGTGATATATACTATTTGCTTTCTCCATCCAACGCACAGCCGCTGGGGCAGTATGGTGAGCTATTTCGATGTACGGCTGTGATCGATCGATTCCTCAATCAAGATATGCACTTCTACGGCAACGTTGCATGTTTCGATACGTCTGATCTGGCGCCCACTTCTAACAAGACTGTTGCTTCGCCAACGCCTGTCCTCCATGCAATGCAAAGGTGCCGTAGAAGTACATCTTAACTCAACCTGTAAGGCGTCGTGTGCTTCGCCAAGTCGATAAATCTCAAAAACGGTGGCGCTTAGAACTATACCATTTTACTGGCCGGTCATGATCCCTGGTCCTCAGTCACTTATGCTGGCGAACCAGAATGGAGCGCCAAAGCAGTATCCTTGAGGCCAGTCTGGTGGATGGATGAGTTGTGAGGGCGGCTACTACAAGCCACAAGGGCCCTTTTGCTGAGAATTTTGCGCAGTCGAGGTGTATTTTGAGGTCGTATTGAGAATAGGGTCTGCATCAATCCATTTCTGTCATACTCGAATACAGCTAACACTAGGCTATTGATCACCAAATCTCATTGAGCTCCTCATCATCCATTTCCTTCTCGCCATCGCAGATCAGATTTCTTGGCCCTTTCCAGTCTCTCCAGATCAAGCCTGTGAGTGTGAGGTTCGCCAGAGTGAGAAGTGGCAAAATGTAGAGCGTTGCTGTTTCGTCGATACATTGCCGCCGTAAGACTTGACCATCGTCGTCAAATGGACTGTACGCAGTGATCTGGCATGCCCAGCTTGCCAGATCAAATGTGGCGCCGTCGTAGACACCTCCCATCCCATATCCTGTGAACTTCGTTTTCCAAGCTCGGTACCTAGGTGAGAACGAGCCAGAGCGGAAGTGATTGATCAGGCTCACGATGCAGATTACTGAGGCAAAGACGCAATTGAAAGCCAGAAGCAGAGCTGCGCTCCGACGCGGCCATTTCGAGATCTGTAATATTTGTTACTCAGAACATCTCCAAATGCGAGATTGCCCTTTTGACTTACGGAAAGTGACCTTCCTCTGTGCCAGACACTCAGACAGAGAATACCAATGCACGAGGCCATAGCTAGGCTGACACCACCTGAAGCAATGGTCGCCTTCACAGGTCCAAGGTGTAATTTCTCCGGGTACTGGCTGATGTCGAGCCCGATGTTGCTGTTGTCCGTGCGAATCTCTTGAACGAAGCCGTATGTTAGACCATTCTGTGTGACATCGGAATAGGACACCGATGCGTCTATCTTGAATGCGAACAAAAGGATGGCGAGCAAGGTGTCAATCAGTGCAACACCGCCAACGAGCGCGATGAAGTGCGTTGATAGCATTTTCCAAATTTGTCGAGCTTAGGACGTAGCGCACGACAGTGTCTGCTTTGGTAATTGCTGTAGCTCTGTGATCAAGCGAAAGTATGTCGATGAAGACACTCTGCGGAAATTGTGCGGTGGACGTCTGTCGCTCAAAAGCTTTGGTGGCACAGCCTTGTCTCCAAGGGTGCCGTTCAAATAGAGTTCTGAGCTAAGCGCCGGCCGAGATTCATGTCCAGCTATCCCATAGCTCAGGGGCATATCCAGGATACAGCGCTTGCATTGGACATGCTGGGTTTTCATGGGGATACAACAGCTCCTTAGCTAACTAGAGTGAGGCGCTCAAAACTAGTCGCTGCACCTGATCGAGCGCAGAACGGACAGCCAGACACAGTTGTAGTCTTCAGCGCATGCGGCACGAGATGAGGCGCCGCTGCTAGTATCTGCCCGCCCATTGCCATGTGCGTTGAGTTATTCTAAGCCCACCAACCCCCGTATCATGTATACGAGGTTCGGTCTCCTCATGGGTCTCCTCAGCACCAAGAACAATCATGTAATCCTCGACCCACTTTCCAAAGCCCTGCTTCGCCATATTCATTGGCAGGAACACGGCATCTTCAACAGGTCCATTGATCGAAAATCCAGCTTGCACCAGTATATTCATTGCAGATAGG
Source organism: Pseudocercospora pini-densiflorae CBS 125139 (assembly GCA_000504365.2). Classification (NCBI taxonomy): domain Eukaryota; kingdom Fungi; phylum Ascomycota; class Dothideomycetes; order Mycosphaerellales; family Mycosphaerellaceae; genus Pseudocercospora; species Pseudocercospora pini-densiflorae. Next base: position 24,680 of record AWYD02001362.1, read on the forward strand.
TTGCATGTGCTCAGAGCTGCACGGAAAGCTCTCGCGCCAAGCTCGCCCGAATCCCTAGCTACTAGATCTGGGAACATTTCCAGCAGAATTCTAAGCATCCTAGGTTGTGCACCAAAAGCAGCGCTAAGGAACGCTTCTTCGGGATCTGCACCAGCTTCCAGAAGCAGTAAAACTATCTCATCGTGCCCGCAGTGGGCAGCGCTGGCAATAGGCGAGTTCCCAAACCTGTGGAGAGGGTTGAAGTTGACATCGGCTCCCTGTTCGAGCAAGAATCGTACCATGCCAGTAAGGCCTCGCGATGCAGCCAATTCTAAGACACCATGATAGGAGCGAATGTCGGGATATGGATAGGCATTGATATCTGCGTCGTTGTCAAGCAGCCACTGGACGACAGTCTTCTGATTTTTGCGAACAGCTGCCCACATCATCTCATTTTCGAGTCCGGGAAAGTGTGTCAAGTCCTTCTGTATTGCATCGAAAACGAGATGAATGAGATCGAGACGACCAGCAGCTGCGCCTGCCACAATTGCGCGAAGATAGTCAAGGTCGTTGGCGGGAAGTCGATTTGTGTGCTTCAATAGGAGATGAACGATGTTTTCATGGCCACCTTCGACCGCAGTACACAACGCGCTCGGATGTGAAGAATGTAACGCCGACCCTCGAGCCATTTCGTCAAGACCACACCAGTCTGCCTGTGTGATGAGTTGTTTGTGCTGGTGACGACTCATTGGAGCCAGATCAGGAAGAGCGCCACGTTGTAGTAGCAGACTAACCATCTCAAGATGTCCCTGCCCGGCAGCCAAAGACAAAGCATTGTCGAAGTATGGTGTAGCTCTATTGACGTTGGCCGCACTGTCATGATATAGTGTCTGATCCAGTAGTGCAAGGGCTACGGCAGTATTTCCGGTCAAGGCAGCACCACACAAAAGATTTTGCAGCTTGACTTGCGGCGAAATGAATTCAGCTGAGACGAGCTTCACAGCTCCTGCAATTGTTTCGCGCTGAGACCGAAGCAGCTCTTCGTTTGTCCTGCCAGTAGACTCCGCCAACGAGCTGGTAACACTCGCAACTACCGACAGATAGGATCCCTCTTCTTCGCTACAATTGATCGTCTCTGCAGCTATAATTCTTCCTCTCATAGTGGCGCCCATTTCTCGTGCGAGGTACGGCGTTGCAGGGTCGTTCATGCTGATGACTTTGCTGACGCATATGGCATGCAGTATAGAGGCATCGAACGCTCGGTTCACTGTCCGCAGCAAGACTGCCTTGCGAATGCCTATGGTGACAACGAAATGCTCGATAGTGAGATCGAACAGCTCCTTAGGAAGTACTTGCACTCCGGCCATGCTCCTGGTTTATTCGACGGCTTTCGAGAATATGCACTATAGCTCAAGATCAGTGTAAACGGCGTCCTTACTGAGTTTGCAACTTGCGGAAGTCGAGTCTCAATCTGCACCAAGCGCACGTAAAGGGCAAACCCATAGTGGTCTGTTCCGATGTCACGCTACAGCCTGGTTCAAGGATCTAAGTCTAATGCTTGTTTGAGGTGCGGTACTTCACCATGGGTCACGAAGTGCCTGCTGGGCTGTCAAGTCATCTTTCGACGAGGTTGCAGTCACGGTCGATGTCGGCGGCTAAGGAGATCTCTGCCAAGAATCAATCCTTGGCACAACAAGGATACGGCTGCGCCTGCTCTGCTCTGCCTTCGACCACAACAATCACAACACATCGCTCACGCGTCGTTCGCTGTCCAGTCGTTCCTCAAGAAGCAGGCTCATAGCACGTTCTATTCCTTTTAAAGAACATATTCGCTGACCAGAGGGTGGTAGATGCCATTCTCTGTCGCATGCTTGCCCTGCGGGCACGATCACTGCCAGGATACCAGCTTCGCAAGAAGCACCATTTGGCGCTAATGACCAAGAACGAACTGACTACTTCTGGCCATTCTTGTCGCACTAAGAAGATGACCGCTGCACCAGTCTTGCTGTGCCATAATCTAAGAACTTCGAGGACATGGCACAGCACATATCCTGCCAGGAAGATACCACGTTCTGGGACTATGGAATTCTCGTCAGCGCTTGATTGCATGCCGCCAACAGGACCCGCGATTGTTTTGCCAGTCTGCTGCTGTTGAGGTGCATGTACCGATACTTCAAGACTGCTTGGAGCACTCGAACAGCGATAAACACGATTAGGCGTCGGCCCATCGATTCCTGTCTGGACCAGGTGATCGTGTTAAGCGCTATTGGAACATAGCCCCCAGGTCAGGGCATATGGTACCTTTCAGTCCCGATGCCTCGTAGCCAAAGACTACGCGACGAGAGGTTGTTCAGCTCTCTGTGCCACATTGTTTCTAATCAAGGTTCTTCTCAGGCATATGGCCGACTGGACCATCTGTCCCATATGGATTGCATATAAGATGACTGACATTGTGTAGGACGGAGATGTTCTGCATTAATTTTGTGTCTGTCGTCTCTACTCCCATATTACACGGCAATGAATAGAGACATTTTGAATTCTGCAGCCCATATCATCCTCTGTCCGGCAACATGAAGGTCTTTTGTACCAAGACGGCCATCCTACTCGCAGCGGCTGCTGGCATTCTACCATACCTTGCTTCGGGAACATCCATCAAGACTGATCTCGAAGATGAAAGCTTTCGTTATTCGACCGCCAAACATAGATCGAGCTACTCTGACAACTACAATGACATCTTGCTGGGAGTTCGTGGATTCACTCCACCAAAGCCACCACCCTTTCCTGGACCAAGAGTTCCGTCCGGTCCCTCAGGATCCAGAGTTGCTCCAATCCCGCCTGCTCGTCCACCTCCTCCCCCAGCATCGCCTCCACGCTCACCGCCTTCATCACCAAGGCCAGACTGGAGGCCTATAAGCGTCGACACAACTCCAGGCAATGGTAAAGGCTTAGGATCGGATCCAAAACCAATGCAAGACTACGAGTCCTTCGGCCGCAAACAACTAGACATGTACGAATCCGTCATCAAAAGCAAGTCAGAAGATCTTCCAATCGTGCAAACGCAAGCCGAGCTCACCAGATACGCACCCAACCAAGCCTTCATCGACGCTCGCAATATTCCAGATTACAAATTCGAGTCCACAAAGCTCATGGCCAACGATGAAGACCGAAGCCTCTCATCCTTCCGCTCCTCAGACGTAGGCTTCCCAATCAAAGGCCAATGGGTCCAAAAAATCACCATCAAAAACCAACGCGGCGAAGTCATCAACGAAGGTTCCTACGACACAAACGGGAAATTCATCATCTATCAAAACGCCTTCAAGTCCCAAAACGACATCGTAAAAGACAAAATCCCTCTCAACGAACTCGGCCTCCAAAATTTCCTCAATACCGCAGGTCCCCAAAAATCCAAAAACTTTCAAGCCGCTTTTCTCACAAACATTCAAAATAAAGAATTCTGGGCCATTACTAGAGAGAGTTATAATGATCTGAAACAGCCATTCGACAAAGTTCTGACTTTTGAGCGCGCACACCCAGAGACTGGAAAGAGCTTTGAAAGGTTTATGGGGAGTCCGAATTTTGGGAGTAAGTTTTTTGCTTTTACGAATCATCATCATGCGATTGGAGATAAGGTGCCATACAAAGTTGTTGTGATTCCCAAGCAGGCTGCTAACAATAATAATGTTGCTGGGGTTGGAATGGCTGTTGCGGTTGGGTTTAAGGATGTTTGAGTGAGTGGGTGAATGAACACTTGGATGTGGTGGTCTGTTGTGTAAATTTGTGGAGAGTCGTAAGCTATGCTTATGTGTTATGTCTGGGAAGGATGTTTGACAACGTGATATGAACTGCATGACAATAAATTGTTGATCGAATGGTTTGAGATAGATGTAATGTGTAGAGCGGTTCTCGGAATGCAACCCCGAACTCCATCGATTCATGAGCCTGAGGGTTGGGGCAGATTAGATTTTCATACAAGATACTGCTACATGCTGCGCAGACGAGACTTGTCTAGATAGCATACTTGCAACTGCTGAACCTATCCAAGCAAAACAAAATCTCCAAACTTTTCGCCTCTCACTCCCTTTCTCGCTCTCACTTCTCGATCAACTTCCTTCCTCTGACATCAACCTTCTTCCCATCAACTCTTCCTTGAGCATACGCATCCTGATCCAGATGAGCGATTTTACGTTTCCGACTGCTCGCTAGCGTGATGTTCTTGGCGTTGAGATAATCTTCTGCGATCTTTGCGAAAGTATCACGCTTGAGGACGAGCTCCATGTGCGATTTATACTGGACTTCTGGGGCGTCTTGCTGCTCAGACGAGATGGACTGCTCAGAGAACAACATGCTTGGTGGGCTGCGGTTGTCATCCTGCTCTAGAGATTGGGACAGTGCGGACATAACTTTTTCCAGATCGGCGTCAGGAGAATGCAGATCGGTATCATTGGTGTGAAAGTCTGCGTCCTCCGTAAAATCGTCGTCTCCGGTGTCTTCGACCCCGTCAGTTTCATGGTCGCCAGTATTGAGCCCCCACTCTTTGAGGACGGCGTCGCTAGGTGTGAGGAGATCAGAGGTCCTGTCTTCCTTGATGACTTCTCCTTGCACAAGATGATCGAGAATCGTGTTTGCTTCGTCATCATCGAAGACTGACTGCAGACCCAGATCGTAAATGTGATTGTTGATAGCATTGACGAGGCGACCGGAGCTTGCTGTGCCGCTCGCGAAGACGTTGACGCCGACACATGAGAACGTCTGACGAAAAAGTGCCATTCTATCTTTCTTGATGGAACCTTCACCGTCATGGATGTCGGGGGAGTCAATTTCAGACTCTGAATCGAGATCCACCAGAGTGTCTGATGAAAAAGAATCAGCCAGGCGGTCGAGCTCAGCTTGTCTCTGCGCAGCTTCTTGTTCCAATCTCTTCGCCATAGCAGCCTTCTCGGCCTGAATGACGGCAGCTTCTTCAGCATCTTTCTCAGCTCTGGCTCTTGAATAGAGCTCCTTCGAAAATCCCCAGCAGTAGCTGTTCTGGCCACGAGCTCCCTTGTACTTTGGGTTCCTTGACCACTTCAAGACCAAATTGTAGCACTTCTCAAACGCGCGAGCTGCTGCGACCGTGTTGCTGGCAACACCGTAGAAGATAATGTCAAGCTTTCTGTGGTTGTGGTACGACTGAGTGTAGTGCTTGCAATCGAAGAACGTGGTCATCGCCCAACAGAGTTGCGAGACGTAGACGTTCTGAACGACTTTGCCATCCGACTTGTCGTCGTTGCGTAGAATCCGAACAATACTTTGACCAGCGCGCTGCTGCCACTCGTCTTCAGACTCATGCGCTAGGACCTGAGCTTGAGAGATGTCTGCTTTCTTCATTAGACGAGATGCTAGCAGTAGTGCTGCTTTGGCCTCGGATTCGGATGTGTTAGGATGGTGGCCACGCTCGAGACACTTCTTGACTCTGGCCACGGTCGCTTGATCTGCGTGAGGAGCTACGTCCGTCTCGCCTGCGGTCTCTACAACCACAGCCTTGTATAACGGAGGAGGCGGCGTTCGAGTTTTCGTAGTCGTGAGAGCAGTAGATCCGGTCAAAGTCTTTGGCTTCGATTTTGCACGACTGTAAGTATTTTGATGCGCTAAGAACATATCGCGCAGTTCTAGGTAGGCATCTGGCGCTACTTTGCCATCTTTGAGCTGCCGGTCGAGCTTCTGTAGGTGTGCCTGAATGTCAGGACTGTGTGTGGGGCGAGTCATCTAGAACTTGCTGCCGCTGTGGAGCAAGTAAGGAAGCGGTTGCTTTTGACCAGTGACTGTAGCCGTAGATGTATCTTGGTAGGAGAGCCCACTAGGTATGGTCAGTGTGGTGTGGTGTTTAGGATGACGAACTTCAAGGTTGCATCGCGATCGCTGATATATGACACAGGATGAAGGTAGGTGCGCAAAGTGCAGCCAGCATGCATGAGCGGTCCAAGTGAAGCCATTTCTGAAGCGGGAAGGATCAATCGTGATGCTTATGTGAGTCCCAAAAGCCTCCAATCGGTGTCTACAGGCGACTGCCCAGAGACTTAGCGATATTCGATTTCCGACAGAAGTGAGTATAAGCACTGCTGCAGCATTGACCTCGATAAAGAAAGCAGCATCGGAAGATGTTGCGATCTGCGCGAAACCAGATTTTCCCTCGCATTGAAGATGCACAAGATTATGCTGAGTTCGCAGCAAAGGCGAGGAAGCTGTAGGAGCAAGTTCTTTCTTTTCATCGGGGAACGTCGCTTCCTAGAATTTTCATGAACATTTGCAAAGAAGCAGTGGAAGCTGAGGCTTGGCAGCTTCACTCTTGCCTCCAGATATTGATCGCAAGTTTGCTTGGATATCCAGAGCAGTATGCTCATTTCGTGGTATCTCGTCCCTCTATTCATGGCCATTTCGGCATGCAGTCCCCAAGAAACGCCATGCGCCATCGCTAAATCAACATGAACTCCCAGCACTTTTCCCGTCCCAGATCATCCTTGCATGCTCACAGAATGATTCACCTAAAATCTCTCCTTCATCCTCGCACTCACGGTCCTCAAATTGCCATATACCTTTCCAGGCGGACTTCCCAGAATCAAGCTCACAACCGCCTCTTGCGCCACATGAATGTTCTTGAAACCACCCAAAATATGCACCTTCTGATCCGCAAGCACAATTCTCGTCCTGCTAGCATTCTCAATCGCAAACTTCGTCTTGCCATCTTTACCCGCAATACGTCCAATGGCTCGACTCTTGTGCTCACCCTCCAGGTTTTTCACGTCCTTGATCTCAAAACTTCGGATGTAGAGATCGTCTAGTCGGAGAAGCGCAATCGCATCATCGAGATCAAAGCCCAGGCAGAAGGCTTCGATAAAGTCTGCGCCTTTCTGGATAGCACCTGTGTCGGTCGTGTGTGGAGATGTGCGAAGTTCTACCGCTTTCTTGGCAATATTCATTCGGACTTGCAGTTTGAGATGCTCGACTAAAGGAGGATAGATCTTGGTCCATTCGTTCTTGAGTGGTGTCATGCGGTGCGGTGGTACTCGGACTTTGCGCTCTTCTGTTCTGTGTCGTGATTTCGAAGGCTGCTCTGGTGCGAAGAGAGCGCCTGACTCTGCGTCTATCTCCATGACTGTATCGTTCTCTGCGTCTTCGGCAGACTGATCGTTGGTGGCGGTCACGAGAACGACTTCGTCCTCTGTTGTGAATGTTGGAGCATCTTGAATCGTCTCATCGGCAAGCTCGTCCGGTGCTCTCTGCAGTGCTGTCGGCGCAGGCATTTTGGCTGAATGTCGCTGGTGAGAGAGTGAGAATTGGTGAAGTCTTTCGTCTCGAACTTTTTGGTCGAAATGCGCGGCAGACCTTCCGCGACGGGCTGGACCGCGTCTGTGCGTTCGCAGCTTCCGACGGCTGTCCTTAAAATGAGGCAGAACCTGAGCCACACAGGGTGGGGACCCGAATGCCAAGTAGTATAGCCGCTCACCAAGTTCCTTACCTAATCGTATATATTATAGCTATTGTCGTCCCGCCGGTAGGTAGTATAGATTTTAGACCTTACTATCGCTAATTTCCGCTTAGTATACTACTACTCTATAGTTATCTACTCGCTTAATTAACTAATCTTAATATAAATTCGAAAACTACTAAATTCGTACTCTTTCTAGACCTCCGTATCGCCGCTATAGACTCCGCCGAAGGACTCCTTACCGCCGCTTAAATTACTACTTTATAGATAGAGATTATAAAGGATATAGTATCTATACTAATTAACGAGATATTAATAGATACTTAGTTACCTACGAATAAATATAACTAGCAATTTAATAACGATTAGTTGCTAGATAATACTAGATTTAATACCGCGGAAGAGGTAGAAATTAAGGTAAATAAGGACTTAGAGAGTAAGGTAGAAGAGGATAACGATAGTAGTAATAATAAGCTGTCTCGTAGTAGTAACGGCTTTAATAAATTTATATATAAATAGTCTAGTAATTACTTTAGTAGCGAGAATATAGTATTAAAGTTACCGCTAGACCTAAAGTAATAGCGCGAGAGGTTGTTCTATTTAGAAGATTAGTTTATAATAAGTCTATACGAGAAAGCGATATACTAGCTGTTTATTAATAATATATAGGTTGCTAATAGTTACCGTCTATTTACGCCAAAGAAGATAAGGCGTAAGTTTAGGTTTATATATCGTTATAGTAGGCGGAAGAATCTTATAATAAACAAGATAAGTAATAATCCTAAGAAGAGGTAGAAACGTAATATAACTACTACGCTAAAGTGTCTAGTAGTACTAAATATCTAGGCTTAATATAAGGTAGCTAAGGCGCTTAAATAGTAATAGATTACAAGTATAGACTATACTAGGTCTAGCCTCTTCGATATAAGGTTCTTCGAGATAAGACTAATCTACTACTATATAACTATAAGCTAAGTAATATAGATTTAAGGAAGACGCCTATATTTATTCTAAAGTTAGTAGGCGCCGAAGTATAACGAGGGTATACTACGATAGTAGTACGTTAACTTATCGCTAGAGATAGTATTAAGGGTAGTAATAAGCAACTACTAGCTACTAGCGGCGCTAAATTTAATATCTAGACTATATATAACGTAGTGCGTAGTTAGTTAAAAGCTTATCTAAATCTACGATATCGTAGTAACGAGTTAAGTAGAAGTTTATAGGTAGAAGAAGCGAGAGAGTAGTTAGAAGAAAGTAAGTTAAAATTTCTACGTCTACCTATAATAGTAATAATACCTCGCTTAGTAAACTTTATTAATAGTATAGACCTATAAACTTCCTAATCCGGAAGGAGTTAGAGGCTTCTTATATAAACTAATCCCTTAGCGTATAGAGAAACTCTAAATAATACGTTATTTCTAGTACTTAGAAAGTATAGAAGTACGACGGATCGCTATAATCTACGGCTTCTTATTAGGCTTCGAGTAATCTTAGCGTAATACCTTATTTTTAAAATATCTAACTTCTTTATTTATAGACTATTATTATTACTAATACATCGATATTAAGCGATCTAATAACAGTAATCCCTCTCGCGCCCTTGTATTTACTAAAGAATCGGGTCTAGACCTTCTATATAAGTTTAGGTAGGTTTTAATCGTCGATTCTATATATAAGACGAACTCCCTCGAGTAGAAACTCTTCTCTATTATAGTCTAAGATTTATCGAATATATACCGCGTTTACGCCTATTTTTACTTACTAAGAGAGGATAGAATAATAATTAGAGAGTACTTTAAGTAGATTAAAGAATAGTATCGAAATTAGCGGAAACCGTAGGTTACGAGATACTTTATAACTAATAATAGCGGTATAGAACAGCTAGTAGTTAAATACGCCTAGCTAGGGTTAGAAGCTAGTAAGTAAGAGATTAACTATTTCTTATACTAATTTTACTATAAGAAGTTACTTAATAAGTACTAGAAAGGTAGGAAGTATATAAGAGTACTTAATTACCTACTTAAAGCGCTTAAATATCGATATATAGAAGCTGGTTATATCGATAGTCTTAAGCGCGCCGCTAAGCTTCTCGATACTATAGACCTATCTAAGAACAAGAAGGATAAACGGCTTAAATATATTAAAGTTACGATATATAACGATAGGCGATTATAGGCTAATTATCCTTATAAATACTTACCTATTCTACTTTAAATTAGAACAATAAGTAATCTCGAGAACTTCTACTATCTATTTAAGCGTAGCGCTAGCGTTAAATAATAGATAAACTACTATTCTTTAAAGGGTAGTATTATATACTTATACTCGGTTATTAATACTCTCGATAGGCGCGTCGCTATTAACGATACTAAATATAAGAACTCGCTTTATCCTTATACGATAACTTATCGCTAGATAGCCTTACTTCTATACGCCGCCTACGACTTAATCGCGCCTAAGATTAATACTAGTACAAACGACGCGTTTAATAGCGATCTTCGATAACGTAGCGATACTACTAAAGTAATCGCTAATAATAAGTATAACTACTAATTTTACTATAAATAGTATATTCTATACTAATACTTATAGGCGTACTACCTACTTATCGAAGACCTTACTAATAAAGATTTTAAGGCCTAGATATTACTATAGCGTAACAACGGCTTCGAGCTATATTATAGTATAGAAAAGGTCCTTATTACTAATAAGCTAAGCGCCGCGGAAGAAGAAGAGATTACTAGTATATATAAGTATATAGTAATAATAAAAGAGTAGATATTCTACCTACGAGAGCGATACTATAGTCTTGAAGACGACGAGGATTTAAACGAGGAAGAGCCGTAGATTAAGGATACTATTATAACGCTATAGTTTAAGTATATATCGAAGGCTTTAAATCCTTACCTAAATTACGCTATTTCTTAGCTAATTAAGGATACTAAACAACGTAGTTATAATATAATACTCTCTTAGTAAATACGACTTAGATAAGGCCCTTTATTAGAAGGGTATATTACTAGTAGTTATTATACTAAATAGAGTATTAAACTATTGTAATTAGTAGCTCTAATATAGGCGCTAGTACCGATATTAACAAAGGTAGAAGGTAGACTATCGAAAGAAGAATTCGAGGTTATATAATATACTTAGTAAAATACTATATTCTATATACTTTAGTTACCTTCTAATAGACTAAATAAGCGGATAAGATACTAATAATCGTCGGTATAGCGATACTAGCGGTAGGGCAGCGGTAAGGGCAAATTACGTCTAGTAGATATAGCGAAATTTAGGTCTCTACGTACCTTAGGCATATGCGATAACTAATAATACCTTAAATTTAATAGTATAGCGCTTCTATACGTTAACTTTGGCTTTAAAAAGCGACGACGATATATCGCATCGATAGAGATGTCCGCTAATAGTTGGTTTAACCGCTTTACTAACAAATAACTAGAGAGGTTGGTAGTGCGAGCTACTATCGGACATCTCCGTGTGTGGCTCAGGTTCTGCCTCATTTTAAGGACAGCCCTTCCGACTGCTCGCGTCAACTGCTGGAGCCTCACGTTTACTTGCGAGCTGCATCCATCGAAACATCACCACAATCCACTGAAGCCATACCAGACACCTCCATCCAGCTACACTGACCTCATACTCACTCAAGTGGATATCCTCAAGCTTCGACACATCCAGCGACCACGATCCCGGCCACAATGGCCTCCGCCTTCCACGCCCCGATGCTCTCAGAGCAACCTGGCTACTCATTCGCATCAGCCCCACAAGACCGCTCAGCACCTCGTCAACACGCATTCTACCCGTACGTACTCTCCCTCATCTCGCGCCACAATCACACACTAACAGTCATTCCAGATACACCGACAACGGCGGCTCAACCCTAGGAATCAGCGGCGAAGACTTCACAATCCTCGCAGGCGACACACGTTCCACCTCCGGCTACAACATCAACACACGCTACGCACCCAAACTCTTCAAAATCGGCGGCGAAGGACCCGACCACGTGGGAGCAAAAATCGTCCTCTCAGTCGTAGGTTTCGCCGCAGATGGCAACGCCCTGAAAGAACGTCTCGACACCATCGTCAAAATGTACAAGTATCAACACGGCAAGGACATTTCCGTTGGAGCTTGCGCTCAGAGATTATCTCATATCTTGTACGGCAAGAGGTTCTTCCCGTACTATGTGACTGCGATTTTGGGTGGGATTGATGAGGAGGGTAAGGGAGCTCTGTACTCTTATGATCCGGTGGGGAGTTATGAGAGGGAGTACTGTCGGTCTGCTGGTGCGGCGAGTTCGTTGATTACGCCGTTCTTGGATAATCAGGTCAATCTTAAGAATCAACATGATCCGCAGGCACCGCAGGGCTTGAATAAGACGGCGTTGGTGCCGAGGCCGTTGAGTCGGGGACATGTGGAGGACCTGGTCAAGGATGCGTTCACGAGTGCTGTGGAGAGACATATTGAGGTTGGTGATGGTTTGCAGATGATGATCATCACGCGGGATGGTATTCAGGAGACGTACTCGCCGCTGAAGAAGGATTAGACGTGGTGCAGGGAGGACCGGATGAGTTCTGTACGATACCATACCACGCGCTTGTCAACACGAGCGCGCGCGCGGAGAGTGTATAGCATGGCGATCGGAGTCAGGCTATTAGTGCAAATGACATACAATATGACACGATACCTAAATCATCATGAGTTCATTATCGTGTTATTAAGTGCTCGACCTATTACCAAAGACTCACTCAATGAATATGTCGACTGTGCCGATTGAAAACATTTACACTGTCAGGCGAGAATGGTTGAATCATGCAAGTAGTGAAGGCCTTGGAAGTCCTTTACTGGGCAGAAACTATCGGCAGAATGCATCATATTGATCCAAGCCAATGCTTCGCTAGCCATACTTCTCTTCTACCCTCTCAAAGGTAGAACATGTTGCACGAGCGCACTCTGCCTGCAAAGCGGACACATAGGCTGCTCTCTCAACCAGTCCGTTACACAGGTCCAGCAGAAAACATGCCCACAAGTCGTCGCAGAAGGATCCTTCATAGGTTCCAGGCATAATGTGCACTTCCTCTGCTGTCCACTTTCAATCCACTGCATGACCTCTTTCTCCTTCAAATCATACCGATGACCAGACGCCAAAGGCGTATGCGTGACTCGCGAAACTCTTCGCTTAATAACCTCAGGATCCGTACCTTGCGGATTCGTCTCAAAAAGAAGCGGCGTGCTGAAATGATTTTCCGCCCCAATTTCGATACCATCGTCAATCACAGCAGTTCCACCCCCTTGAAGAGAATTCGTACCACTCGGCCCAGGCACCAGTTGCACATTTGATGTTGTCTGAATGTTCTGGTATGTGTTCCTCAAATGCAAGTACCCTTGAACCACCATCTGCACGACCAAAAGAAAGCCAAGAACCTCATAGCCTGCGCGCTGGTCGCCTTCCGTCAGCTTTCGTGTAAAGACATATCTCAGCCCGAATACGCGTTTGCTGAGTTGGTAGTACGCTCCGCTGAAGTAGAAAACTGCCAAGCTGACTGCGTAGACTGGTGCGGGCGAAGTCAAGGAGTCGAGATGTTTTAGAATGTATTCCTGGAATTGATTGACTTTCTTGGGCGGATGTTTGCATTTCTCTGGATTTGAGACACGTCTGTGGTGGGCTTTCTTCAAGGTCTTTTCCAGCTTGGCTCGTAATCGTTTCCGTAGAGCTGGCAGGAATTTGGTCAAAGCGTAAGGAAGCAGCACACTTGATAAGATGTATCCCGATCTCCTGGCAAGTGATGGAAGTCTGTTGGAGTCATCCTCAACCTGGACGATATCGCAGTATTCTTCGCCGAGCGTCCTATTTCCGATGAAAGTTGTCAATCCCAGATAGAGCAGTTCCGTAAAGACTGAGGCTTCGTTTGCCCACTTGTGCTCCGAGCGCGTTCCATATAAGGATCTGATCACGGCTGAAAGTTGTGTCAGGAGCACGGATTGGAAGTAGGCATCCTTCTGGTTCGATCGGATGATGTCTGGTGCGGCAGCCCAAGGATAGTTGAAGCTCTTGCTCGGGTCCTCGCTCAGTGGTTTGCTGCTGTCCCGGACATGATCAGACATTTTGACGGAAAGTGTCCGATATACTGGAAATGTGATGATCGTGAAAGTCGCGAACACGATGGCATTGTTTCGTGATACGCGAGGAGAGAGAAGCCTCGGTCGTCGGCAGGAGCCGGTGGCCTGTGCTTTAACATGGGCATGGATTCACAGAGAGCAACGACGACCTCAGCTGTGCAAGCTTCACGACAACCAAAGGTTCTCGAACTTGGTAGCAGCAGCATCCTTCTGTTCCTGGACTGTTCAGGTTGACTGTGCCTACGTATTCGCGCTCCAGTTCAAATGGACAGACCCAGCGTTCGATCCTGTGCCATGGCCGCCAAGCCGGGAGCCATGCACAGCCGTAACCATCCGCAGTCCCGCGAACCAATTCTGCACAAAAGCAAGAGGCGGTGCAGAATCCGGCCAACTCTTCGTCTTACGTCTCCCAGCCAGCGCAGAAGCATGAACGTCAGCAAATGAGACGTCATGGGATGAAGACGTAGGTCCGCGGCGGTGTTGCCATACGCCACAAAACTTGCGGACACAAAGACCATTGCTATTCTCAGCTTCCGGCAGGTACACGGGACGGGCCCAAATATAATACCGTACCAGCGTCCGAGCGTCAGTTCCACTAGAAACTAGTAACGCATACTCGTACGGACTCGGTAAGACCTTAGTATCCGCTCCGTAGTAAGCGTAACTATAAGAAGCATAATCTCTATATTATAGCGCGTCGTCGTTACTATACGCAACCTCGCTATTACTAAATCCTAGTTTCTACTAGTATACTAAATATTACTAGTAGGAGGTTGTATAATAGCATTTAATAGCGAATTTAATAAAATTAACTTGCCTTTAATAACTCTATATACTCTACTAA
>AWYD02001367.1:0-115092 GCA_000504365.2 Pseudocercospora pini-densiflorae CBS 125139
TAGCTCTAGTCGCTATAATACTTAGTCTATACTAGTTATACTACTATAAGATACCTTAGAGGCTTAATAGCTTACTTATTATACTATATTTTATAGTAATACTCCTATATAGTAATAGGCTACTATAAACTAATAATAGTAATAGTAAGCTAAAGGTAAATAATTAGCCTCTCTATATAGTATAATTAGTTAACCTAATAATACCTTAATCCGCCTTATTATACTAACTTTAGTTAGAAATAAATAAATTAATAAGATATAAGACTTAATATTTAATCTAATTAATCTACTAAAGTTCTTACTACTAGATAAGCTACCTTCTACTTAGGAGAAGTTCTTATATAGCGCCTTTAATCTAGTCTAGAATAAGTAGTTACTAGTTAACGTAATAGTAAAGGAATTATAACTTAATAATATTACTACTTAGTTTAGATATATATTAATCTTCTAAACTATCCTTATAATACTTTATAGTAACTATCTATCTATAGGTAGTCTAGTTAAATTAATATAATAGATTACTATCTTTATCTAAAGAATATAGCGCTAGTATTACTATTATAATTAGGACTACTATATCTAAGACGTTACTCTTATAATAATATAATAGGCTTAAAGAGATAGCTATCTTATATCTAACTTTAAGATTCTAAAAGAAGTAGTAGCGAAAATAGGTCTAGAAGTTACTTACGAGTATATATAATAGGTTAAGGGTAATATAAAGGAAACGTAGTAATAGTAAGATAGAATAATAATATAGCTATAGTAAGGTAATACTTAAGCTAGTCTATTAATACTACTAAAGTAGCTACGAATAGACGATTAATTAACGATATAGTAATAATATCTTTAATAACCGTTATAAGCTTAGTAGTAGTTAATAATATACCTATTCCTTTTAAGCTATAGGATAATATAATAAGATAAGAGTATAACGCTATTAAAGCTAATATACGTAGCTAATAGTATAAGAAGTAGAATAAGGATATCTATAGCTATAGTAGTTATTAGTATAAATACTACTATAGTAACTATAGATAAGACTATAACTATACTAATCTATATAAGAAGTTTAAATACCCTTATCCTCTTCGACTAGAGATATAACTCGACTATAGACTTAATAGTAAGCTTTATAAAGAACTTAACAACGACTTTAACTATAAACAACTAATACTAATTTATACTAACTTTAATAAAGCCGATATCTATAAAAACGATACTCCTTTAACTAATAGTCTACGACTAAATATAGCGCTCCTTTATAATATTTATTTATTAATAGTACTACTACCGCCTAGTTCTTTACTACTTAAAGCTAAAGCTTAGTAGTAGGTACTTTAGTATTATCCTAGTCTACTTAGTAATATTCTCTATTATATAATTACTTATAGAGCGGATATTAGGGTCTTAGAAATAGGTAGGTATTACTTTAACTCTAAAATCGCTAAGAAGCGTAGAGTTAAATACCTTAACTATAGATTAGCTATACTCGACTCTATAGAAATATCGACTTAATTAGATAACGAGCTAAAAGCTAACTAGATTACTAAACTACTAACTAATATAGTTAATAGTATACTTACTTACGAGCCTCTTAATTACGAGACTAGCTTACTAGTTATTATATTACTATAAGGCCTAGTACTAAAGTACGATAGTAGTTAGCGTTAAATATATAATCTATCGTTTCTATATAACTTCTTAATTAATAACGCTATTCTATAGGATCGTAGCGTTATCGTATATAATAGTTTTAAGCTTATCTACGACTTAATTAAGAAGGTAGGTAATACCTATATTATTATTAAACGTAATATTAAAGCGGCCTTTAGAATAGTACTAGTTGCCTTAAAATATAGACGTTTACTAGGTATCTTCTAGTAATTAGTCTTCTATAAGAATATACTACTATTTAGTCTTCGTATAGCTTCTTATCTCTTTAACTTATTTATAGAGGCTCTTTACTAGATCCTACGCTAGTACCTCGACTTAATTAACTTCTAAGAGGTCGTAATCTACTACTATTTCGATAACTTTATATTTATTATACTAGTATACTTAACCTACTATCTATCGACTATCTATAATATCTAGATAATAATTATAATCTATCTTAGTATACCGCGAAACGATAAGAAAGATATAGAAGGTATAATTATAGAGGTACTTAGTATAGAAGTTAATATAATATTAATAATAATATAGCTCTTAGCTAAGAAGATAGAACGACTATTAAAAGAGCTAGATATTATACTAAATAATAGATACTTAACTCTTAGAGAGGCTAGAATACTAGCTAGATACCTATTATAGGTAGCTAAGGTTATTAACGTTAGCCGCTTATTTAACGTCTTAATATATACCTTTATAGCTATATTCTAGTCGCGGAAGTAGATACTATATCGTATCTATAGTAAGCTATATTAAGACCTTTAATAGTAGTAGTTAGTACTCTAGCTCTTAAAGAGAGTCTAACTAATTAATACTTCTTTACTCTAATAACTTTACTTATTTACTAACGCTTTAAACGACGTAATTAGAGCCTTCTAGTACTAAGGTAGTAATAATTAGTATAATAATAAGAGCGTTATCTATTAAGCTTTCTTAATTATACGTAGCGATAATAACTATATTAATATAGCTAAAGTAATAGCTATTCTTATAGTATTTAAACGTTAGTATTAATACTAGTCTAACTATTACCTATATATTTATATAGATAGCTTAACTATCTATAGTAGCCTCGTAAACTAGCGCTTAAGAGCTAAAGCTAATAAGCTATTACGCGAGCTATTACTAATAGTAGTTAACGCTAATATCTATATTAAACCTATCTAGCTTCTATTATAAGATAATAAACTAGCTAACGTCCTATTAAGGCGTAATTACGACTATATAGCTAACTACTTATAGATTAAATAGTCCGTATTCTACGAGACTTCCTAAGCTATTATTTATTAGCTAATATCGTACTCTTAATATAGCTTAGCCTTAAATAGTCGACTTAAGATACTTATAAGACTACTATCTAGTAATATATATTACTTTATATCTATACTAGTAATTAACCGTAGCTAGTAACTTATCTTATACTCTTAATATTTATTAAAGTAAAGTCCTTTATAACCTATAGTTAAATAGCTATTATAGGCGAGATACTAGCTTTATATATCTATAGCCTAAGATTATATAGTATCGACTATAGCTATCCGATTTAGCTATTTAAATTACTATCTATTAAACGACTAATAGTAGGCGCTATATCGCTTAATCTAATAATATAGAAGGATAGGCAACCTATTACTACTAATATACTAAAGGTAATTATATTTAAACTAGTATATATATACGATAAGTTAAACTTTAACGTAGTAGTAATACTCGCCTTTACTAGCTTATTTTAACTTAGGGAATTAATATACGAAGCTAACGAGAATACTAATAGTCTAGTATAGTTAATAGAGTATATAATAAGATCTAATATATTAATTAAGAGTAATAGAATAATTATTAACCTTAAGCGCTTAAAGATAGATAAGCTAAACTAAGGAGTTACTATTTAAATAGTAGCGATATATACTATAATCTACCCTATACGTTATATACGACGGCTCTTTAAATATTAATCGAGATACCTAATAGTACTATTATTTATATTCTTACTAATAGTTAATAGACTATATAGCTTTCTAAAGAAGCGACTTATCTTATAGCTTTAAGACTAAATATAAGAGCTTAGATTAAATAAGGTAGGTATAACTAGATACTCCTTAAGATAGGGTAGCGCTTAGTAAATAAAGGATAATAGTTATAATAATAATAAAGTTATAGTATTAGGTCGATAGAAGTCTATAGTATTTAAGAGATATATTAAAGTAATATCTAAAGAGCTATTTAAACTATTAAAGAAAGGGCAATATAATAGGCTAATTAAAGATAATAATACGGATAATAATAAGTAAAGAGGTACCTACTAGGTTTAGGGTTCTTAGGCTATCTATTCTTAGAGCCTGTTTTATATATAGGCCGCCTATAAACCGCAATTATTTATTTTATAGTCTTTATGTGATAGTCTTCATATAAAAGGACGCTGTATAGATGCAAGGGTCTATGTAGCCGGCCGGCATAAGCGAGGGTTCCGTTAGCAACGGCTCTCTCTCTCTCCTTCATTTACCAACCGGTGCGCCATTTGCACCCGCCCGCCCGCCCGCAAGAGGGCCTGTTTTGTACGATTAGTATATGATTGCACGTAGTAAACGTAGCGAACGGGGCCTGTTTCACACGCAGGCCGCCTGTGAACCGCAATCATTCATTTCATGGTCTTCATGTGATAGTCTTTATGTGAAAGGACGCTGCATAGATCAATATCCATCGGGTATTGCCGGATGAAGATGTACCTATACATCAGTCGTGCAGAGCTCTCCCCATGATCTTTTGCTTCGACAACAAGGATTGGGCCTTGCTATCGGTCAGGTCAACCTTGGTTGAAAAGCTACCGCTCCCTCTTCGCTTATACGTGTACGTACGATTTTAAGACCTTCACCGTGAGTCCTTTCTCCTAGTCGACTTCCTCATCGGCCATTCGAGTAGTGTGTAAGAGCCAACATTGACCATCATGGGTTCCATCGGTCAAACTTACGGAGTGTTTCGCTATGTCGAAGCCGACCTTTCCATGAAGGCAGAAGACCGTGCCTTCTACTCACCGCCAGCGCCGAAGCGGATTAAAGAGGAGAATCTACCTTTGCATAATTTCTGGACTTCAGACGATGTCGCGAAGGGAAACGAAGGGCTCGACGTCCAAGCCTTCACATATATCAACCATACCTCAGCTCTCTCAGGTGACGAGTTCTTGGAAGGGACCAATTGCGAAGACGTATATGCTCCGGAATGCGTGGATCTAATTTTGAAACTCACAGGAGCAAAGCGCGCTGTCTGCCATGGTGTTGCGTTTCGGAGGGATCTGGCCACCAACCAGGCGGACCTATCTTTCGTCCCACCGAGAGGAGGAGTTATGGATCAGGCGATCGCGAAGCTTCCCAGAGATCGACTTTTAGGTATGATACATTGGTTGTCGCACGTTAATCTCGATAGCTAAAATCGGTCGTACCCAGTCAACGGCCGAGAAGGTAAAGGTCCAAACGAGCCAGCTCGCCGGGCACACGTGGACATGACCCTAGAGGGCTTCCGACGCACCTTTCGCTATGCTCGACGGGACATGACAGCGGCAGCGCAGCATATCATCGAGGCGGAAGAACTCAAAGCTGCAGGTCACGACGTCAAAGTACCACGTTATGCCAGCTATAGTGTCTGGCGTCCGCTCAAGACTGTCAAGCGTGATCCACTCGCTGTCCTTGACTGGCGTTCCGTCGATAAAAGCAAAGACATTCAGAAGACTGAAAATCGAATTCCAAGCGAGATCAATGCCTCGGGTGACTATATCATCGAGGCTTTGACTGCTGTGCCGCCGGAGCATCCTGAGAATCACCGATGGTATTGGGTACCAGAGCAGAAGCCGGATGAGGTTCTTATCATCAAGTTTGCAGACTCTGCTGCGGAGGAGAACAAGGATATTGCAGAGTTCTGCGTGCATGTGAGCCCGAAGATTCCAGGCGTCGAGAATGAGGAATGCCGACAAAGTATCGAATGCCGGGTGTATGCCTTCTGGGAATAGATGGCTGATCCCATGAGCAATCGAAATTCGAGTCGGCGAGAATCAGAATGTGAAGCTTGAGAAATCAGGGTCGTGAATCTCTAGACTGTGTATTCTACCACGATCTCCCCTTCATCATTAGGGTGTTCGAAGCCTTTGACATACATTTCGAAAAGTTCTGTCGATATCTCTAAAGCTGAATTAGCATTGATCTCAATCTCTCTTCTTCGCTTTGTTCTTTCCCAAAGCACTTCGCGAGGCACTTTCAAGTACACTAGCACCCATCTAACGCCATTCTGCTCTATGATTCTTTTGAATTCGTCTCGATCTTCCCTGGCGTAGAAGGATCGGTCCAGAATCACATCGGATTTACGATCGGAGAGTAATGTTTTGAGAGACTGTCGGAAGACGATGTCTGCTTCGTCCTGGTATTCGCTGTACTTATCTGGGTTGTAGTCAATGTTCCAGATGCCGTGCCGTGATGCCACGATCTCGTCGATGGACAAGCGTTTCATGCTAGGATTTTGGTGAAGGAGTTCTTTGGCGAGTGAAGTCTTGCCGGAGCCTGCCAGGTATGAGCCGGAGACCTTCTAGATTATGGCTGATGTAAAGAAAATGTACCTGCTATGCCACAAGTCATTACGACTACCGGCCTTGGGTCTTCGAAAGACCTCTGCAAGTATGGCAGAAGTTCATCGACGACCTCCTCCGGGCTGCCTTGTCGAATTTTCATAATGTTCGCGTGGACGTAACAAGACCGAAGGTTGCCAGAACTATGTTCTTGCGTTGGGAGAAGATATGATTGGAGATGAAAGTACCAAGACCACGTACCGCATGACTCATCTTGCATTATGTCGCTCGTCGTGCAGGCCTCTTGTACTCGACTATGACCGAGATCATAGGTAATTACGACGACTTCCAGATCTTACCATCATGGACCACGACGCAGTGTCTGACTTTTGGATCGTACATCCTTCCTTCGACGAAAGCTGTCATTCCTTCACGGTTTATGGACTGCAGAGTCTGTATTGTACTGCCCGAGAACCATGCGACATGGCTTGTTATTAGCAGATTCGGTACCTCGTCTTCGCCTTTGCTGAGGTCCGGTAAGAGGGGCGTAGTACCTGGGCCGCCAGGCTCCGTGTCAAGGACATCCGTAGCAGCTCCAAAGATTCTGCCCTCGCGGAGAGCAGTGGCTAGCGCAGCTTCGTTGACAATGCCGCCTCTAGCCATATTGACCAGGAGCGCATCTGGTCGCATCATCTCAAGTTCAGCTTTCCCGATCAGATTGATCGTGTCCTGGTCACGAGGGCATACGAGCACTGTAGTGGTACTCCGCTTGAGAACATCTTCGAAAGCTATTCGGCCGTCTCTGATGGTAGTAGCACCCCTTCGCTCAGCGACCAGAATCTCTTTGAATCCAAGTGCTTTCGCCAACATCTCTATCCGCTTGCCCAGAGCACCATAACCAATAATGCCGAGAGTTTCCTGCTTGCAGCCAAGCGGCGGTCCAGAAGGCCAGACTTTCTTGGTAAGACTGTTGGTCTGGATCCATTCATCGCTGGTCTTGACATTCCGATCAATGACTCCCACTCTCTTGCGACTTGCAAAGTACAAGGCTAGGAAATGCTCTGATACTGCGTCAATGTTTGCACTAGGTGCATTGATCACACTGATACCGCGTTTGGCGCAGTACTCCTTATCGACCCAGCCCATACCCGTCGCGAGGACTGCTAGTAGCTGCAGATGAGGTGCAGAATCCATATCTGATGGTTTCACATCGACCACATTAGATATGACAATCGTAGCTGGCTTGATTCGCTCTTTGATCTCGTCCGGACTGGTTTTCTGGTATTTGTCCATTGTGTAATCGAAAGGCATTGTTGCCAATGGCAAGTGGACTGCTTCTAAGAACACAATGTGGTGTTTCTCGTATCCAGACGGGAGAGGGCGAAGCTGCTGAATTGACCATTTGTCATCGCCGTTGGTTTTGACAGTCGCAGTCTCGGCCATAGCGTCAATTCTGTGGCCACCAGGAAAGTCGCGTTAATTATTCGAAGCCGCCTGCCAGTGCGAACTACCCCAGTCACTTGCTCTTGATGACTCTTGCCCTCTAGCAGGAATGAATACTGGAAATTGTGCTCGACGGGATCTCCACGTATGAATACTGATCAAATGTACCTCAGTGTCCTTATGGCTATCTCTTATGCCTAAACAGACATTTGCAAAACCGACGATAGGCGTAGGTTGTACAGACGCAAAGGGCGTGATGATTTCACAGCATTGAAGCTGAGCAACGGCCGAATCTCGGCCTTTCAGAAGAGACCCACCACGTGGTGCATTCGCTGCCGTCTTGGCGATGGGATAACAACATCACTTCCTCCACGGTCGACATCCTTCTCTTCGTGCTCGAGAAAGGATCTGGCGATGTCGAAAATCTCATCAGATGTTCCGATGAAGTCTCGAAACCCGAGAGCACGGCAAGAACGTTCCGCATACTTTCGTCTCCTACTTGTATCGGATCTCGCGGAGAAGGATCGTGTCAGCAACGCCCAATGAGTACTGGGCAGACCTTTCACGACCGAACAAGCAGATTCAAAATGGCTCACGACCTGCAGATTCATGGCACCGCATATCGATAGCGACTTTTGGTACTCTGTCCAAGCTCCTTGCCGGAGGTCACACGACATTGCCGAGATCCTGAGACTCAGCGTCAGAACTCGCGAGTAAGGCAAAGAAGCGCGGGCTTTTGGTGACTCTGCTCAGCATCCAGAATCAATGGGACAATCTGAGCGCTTGAACAAGAAGCAAAGATGCACTCCGCGGGTCCAAGGTATTGGCAAGAAACAAAACGCGGACTATACCATTGCTGTACCTATGCCAAGACACCTATCCTGACCGCGGAGCACTCAATTGGTGAGTGCCTAGATGTCGAAGCACGATAACCTGCTGCTTTTGGCGCGGTCTTTTCAGACCAAGTTACCTGCAACGGCGATGTGCTGAGGCATTTCTTCTTCAGAAATGCTGTCGTGTCATAGGTCCAACGGCCTTTGATCGGTCTCAAGCACCAATTGAGATCTAGTCTTGGCGGATGACGCCGGGAAGTCCGTGATATGTAAGCTTCACCTGCATCGACTGTGACGAAAGAAATGCAAGCAAGCTCCGTATGATCCGCGTCTTCATAAGTCGCGTGCCTCGCCATTGAGGCGTGGTGCCAGCTCTTCGACTCTTTTGCAGCTTACAGCTCGCAGCCCAGCGTCAATCTCAAAAATGTCTTCCCGAGCAGTACTCGCATACCTGGTGGCCATTGCCAGTGTAACGACTGCGCAGAATGCGACATTAATGACAGGACCAGGACCGTACCCTTCCGGTGAGGCCTCAAGATTCTCAAGTGCCAGCGCTCAGGCAAGCAAGACTGTTCAATTTGATCTTTGGTATCCGTCGCAGACGAATGATCCAGCGCCAACATGGAGTTGGGAGACGAGAATTGAAGAAGGCACGGTTGACGATTCCGATGTTCCAAATGCCGTCCAGCTGAACACTGTATTCTCCTTCTCATGGGGCGACGGGAACTTAGCCTCGGCCGTAGCACAGCACATTGGACAGCTCGATCCGCAGAACTTCTGCGTAACTGTAGTCGACAGCCTCTTTCCGGCTGGCACAACGAATGCTTACGACACGGACACTGAGGACAATGCCAGCGACGGTAGCTGTTCTGGACCGCTCAGAGGCCGATGCCTGGACGCCATCAACAACGCTTTCGCGAACGCCGATCCAGATGAGAATGGGTGCCGCGGCGGAAATCTTGACTTGTCCAACATCCACCAATGCGAATGGAGCTTTGAGGACCAATACTCAGCGTCGACTTACAGTGAGGATAATATCGACAAAGAAATGTACGAGCTACACTGACCACTTCTGCACTAGACCTCCTTCGGAACTCCACAGCAGATCAAGCCGCTAACGACACATTCCCGCTTCAAAGCGGTAACGGCTTCGCGCACATAACTAGCGACACTTTTGACAAGTCCAATCAGACCCTCGTGACCCAGCAAGAAGGCAAGCTTCAGATGATCATCATCGACTCCGGAAATGTCCATCAGCCCTTATGCATGCGAGTAAATACCGATGAGGATGCGCGTGGATACTCTACGGGAGCGCTTGGCAACTCCGGCAACAATGCTGGCATCAACTTTTGGCTCATTGGCGCAGCTGGAATCGCTGCTCTTGCTTACATGCTTTAAAGTGACCCTGTTTCGGCCGGGCAAAGGAGGCAGTGAAGGCGTCTTTGTGAAGAGAAGTCGTCAAGAGCTCGTCAGCACCAGTCGAAGAGCATGGCACGTAGGAGCGTGGCACGGATAACAGATGTCATGTAATAGATATCATATCATGAAAGACTCAGTATAAGTTTCAAGGTTCTTTCATGTTCAGCGATCTCTAAGCACTCGCTACAATGTATTAGTCGAATTAGTTCAGCTTCAATACATGTCGTTGTCGACCTGGAAGCTTTTCAACCCCGACGATGAGCCGCAGTATATATCTAGTTGCCGCAAATGTCTGCCAAGCAGACTTGTCTGCCGACACGAGACGTAGGGTTCCACATGCTTATGGTCCAAATCCAATCTGGTCCTCATATGCTGTATGCAAGCCATGTGAACTCTGACGTGGTCTGGTCGGGTTCCTTAGCGTCGTGGAGTCGAGCAACATGAAAGAGCCGAAGCATGATGCTCACCAAGAAGCAAGCACTGCTACTCTTCGAAAGGAGAGCTGTCCTGGGTTCGCACGCCTCGAACGTGAGCTTTCAGTGCTCCGTGCTCGGTCCGTCGTATTCTTTCATCACGATTGAATGACAATGCTGAATTCAGAGATGTCCTTGGCATCGACGACTAAGCGTATTCGGACTCTCTTTGCTTTCTTGCTCAGGATGTGGCCACAGTCTTGGCACGAGGAGCTGTTTCGAGACACTACATATCGATCGTCTTGCGCGACTTTCGTACGAGCAGGTAATTGCTGGAATTCTGCAGCTGGTGCAAAGACGCCGATCGAGCCTTTACGGAGTGCGATATCGTGCGATCGCTGAGCTTCTCTCGATCCTATTGCGCAGGTGCTAACAGGTTCTCTTCAAGTCGGTCGTCGCGGCGCCACCTGAATCTCATCATCGTCCATTCGGTTCTCGCTACTGGTCTCGGTAACAGAGTCCTTAGCATCGATGACTTCGAGTTTGCTCGGCGATTCTGACGTGTCCTTGAAGATTGGATCTTGGTCTTTGCTGACGTCCCAAGGATGGGCTTTCCAGCAGCCTTCCGGAAATTCTTCTTCGCAATTGAAGACTCGGAAAGGATTTCGTCGCTTTTGCAAAGCTGGCTCCGGGTATGGCGTTATTGGTATGGGCACTGTCCCGACTCGTGAGTTGCGAGAACATGAGCAGGCTGAGTTGTTGGGAGTATATCCGCCGCTGTCGAATGATGTGGCCCAATGGAGGACAAGGACACAGAAGAGAACTATAAGTCGCATTAGTGACCGGCATACCATCGACCTCAGACTTGTTCGACATACTGTCCGCGTTGCAAAGCATCAGGCAAAGCCATCCTGGCTCTCCAACTACTGCCATCAACACTGTGAGGTTCATAACGCTGGAGGTCAGTGTCGCGCAGCTGCCAATGAAAGTCCGCAGTGCCAGATTCCTCATTCTGCCGGTTCCATGTCGATAGCTGTACATCTCTGCCATAGCCCATTTGATCAGTCTCCACTTGAAACGAACCCACAGTGCTACCTACTGCGCAAAGGTATGATGAACAGGACGTTGAGGTAGGCATTCACAACCACCTCGAAAATGATAAGAGGCATCATCGCACGCTTCTCCATGCCAATGATACATTTGCCTTTCGTATCAATGAATGATATCCTCCTAGATCGCCCGTCAGCCATTCCGAACTTGGGAAACAGCAGAGGATGTGCATACCAGATAAAGTTGAGGACCACAGCAATTGCATATGGTAGCAGCATGCCAAAGCAATTGAACATATAAAGGCGCGACTCTATGCGCCGCTTGAGACATCCTCTCACGATCCACTTGTGCGACTCAGTAGGTGGTGCAGCATGTCTGAGTGGTGGAACATACAGCTTTCTCGACCAAGAACGTATATATCAGCACTTTCGTGCTCATATAGCAGACCAAACACAGCAGGATCGCGCCATCGCAAAGCCCTTCAGACCTGTTTATGCCGATGTGCTTGATCAATGCGGTGGTAAATATGAAGAGGAAGGAGTCCACGTATATTATGAGCAGAAGTAATGCAGAAAGCGGTATGCGATTCCACTTCTGTATTCGCTCAAGTCGCCTGGTCAGACATGCTCCGAGGACCGGGAGTGTGATGAGGTTCAAGACCATCTGCAATCATCATAAGCGAGCTGGTCATTGCTCTCGTGCGGAAGCTGGATACGATGACTTACCGATGTTATCTTCGCAGCTGGCGGCACGCGCGCTGGCGTGTAGGGACCATCTGCAGGCTTAGGATCGCCGAACAGGCTGCGGACTAGTATGAGTCCAGGCGAGATCTCGTCCATGGCGGCACAGAATCGCGTATCGTATTCCCTAGTCAAGATGTTGAGTAAAGGGCTAGCTCAAGCAGTGGTCGAGAACGAGATAGTTCAGTCTTCTGTAGTCAGACTACCGAGATCAATTTGAAGAACAGCACGTCACAGGGCGACTGCCAACCAGGTGACATGCAAGACACAGGAAGCCAAAAGGAAGGTGTCAATCGAATGTATCGCTCCCTTCCATGGCCACAATTGGTGATCTCTGCGAACACTCTGGTAGCCAGGCGCGCGGTGAACGACTCCCAGCAAAGCATTACGGCAGTCGCGTAAGGTTGAAAGTCGAGGCGATATTGAACCTTCCGAAGCAGAAGTGTATTGGTTCTTGGACAGGGAGTCTGCGCATGGTTCGCAAGTCAATTCCACGTGAAGCCCATCGCACACCAATGCGAGACCTTGACGTGACGTAGAAGTAGTTCGGTACTGCCGTATTTGCTCGATCGTGCTAGGGAGCAGATCAAATTGCGAAGATGATCCGGCATGGTAACCCAGGTTCGCGGAGCAAGACGCGGAGTTGGAACAAGGAGTATTTTAATGACGATCAGCTCGCGCTCTCGTACATCGCGATGTTCTCAGCGAAAGTGTATATATCAACGTCGATACTAATGAGGTCACACGCGTTTGCATCTGTGGTGAAGATCTTGGTGTCGAGGAGAAAAGTGAGGAGAGCAGCTGTAGTTTCCGTTGGTCTAGAGTGTTGTCTCAGCTTTTCTGAACTAGTCTCGCTTCGGCGAGGCTAGCGTGGATTTGTGAGAAACTACCAATCTCCCTCCGCTACACGACACGACACATCCCCAAGCATCTGAGTCTTCTTCGCGCGATGCGTTCTGCATGCAGCTTGACCTCTTGTTACCTTCTTCGCGTGTCTTCAATCAAGATGTGGACATGAGAACATGCAGAGGATGACTTCCTTTAAGACCTTGCTGTTTTCCTGACCGGGCTCGAGACTGTAGGAGATTGTCCTAAAGGAGGACAAGTAAGCAATCACAGCTCAAGTTATCTTGTTCGCCCCCATCGACTCTCTCAGGCGGGTCAAAGATGGAATACTCGAGCGGCTTTTCCTCTCTCTCGTCATGCCTCCAAGAGACCACATCAGATCTCCAGAAAGCTTCTATAGAACAGCTCCCTCCTTCCCAACCTCCACGACCTGATCACTGCCCTTGTACTTCGGAACATCAAATCCATACTTCTCAGCAATTTCCTCTCCCACAAACCTTCCACCAACGAACTGCCTTCCCTTGAACCATTTTACCAGCGGCTTCGGCGCAGTAAGGCTGATCAAAGCAGTAGGCATGTATTGCTGCCCTGGCCCATCATCAGGTGGCCCATCATCGATGTTCCAACTACTCGGTGCGTCAACCGCTAACACTGGCACTTTCGTCTCCGCCAAAGCTTTGATCACAGAAGGAAAAGGTTCTCTCACTTCTCCAGAGAACGAAAAACCGAAGATCGCATCAACGACGTAATCGCTGTTCTTCAGCTCCGAATGGAAGTCTTCTGTGAATGGCACTTTGAGGTGTTGAAGTTGCTTTACGAGACGTCCGTAGATTTCTGCTTTGCCTTGTTTTGGGAAGTAGATGCTGGGTTTGTAGCCGAAGTGATGCAGATGGCGAGCGGCAACTAGACCATCTCCGCCGTTGTTACCTGGCCCGCATGCTATTAGGACTTTTGGGGATCTCGTGGGTGGTGAGAGGAGATGTAAGGCTTGGGCTACGCTCAGACCGGCTAGCTCCATCAATTGGTCGATTGTGAAGGCACCGGTCGACATCAGTTCTTCGTCCAGAGCAGCTGCGGCTTTGGGGCCGAGTGTGCGGAGAGCCATAGTGACCTCGACCTAATTTGTATTTGTCTGCTGACGTTTTTTGTTTCCTACGTTTTGGGTAGGACTAAAAGTTTTGAAGGTCGGATGTCGATTACAGAGAAGGCATGGCAAGTGAGTGGCTTCAGAATGACGTATTCGTGATGTGCTGGAAACTACGCCGAGGTATGAAATGTTCTGACGCTCACACGGCTCAATGCGAGGAACATCTTGCTGGAATTCGGTGCTTCCTTCTCATGGAGACAGGCAATATCCAGCCTGCGAGACAATGTTGCATCCGAGAAGCGCAATTACTGACTTGTTCCCGAGATCGTTTTTCTCAAGTATACCATTGCCGCTCTGCTGTGATTGCGAGTGTGTTGGCAACGGCCAAATCTGCTATAGATTGGCAAGTCGTGTGTGTCTACGGAGCTGGCTGTTAGGAACGACCAAGCACCTCCTGATCAGGTTCCAGAAGACTGTATTGGAAATGCCAAGGAGATTGCCTGGCCTGCGTTGCATGCGTATCGCTGGTGACCAGCCAATGCAACCAGACCTCTGGGCTACAAGAATGAACGCGCACATCGGGACTGAGGAGGCACCTACGATAGGTTGGAAGAGACCTGGCGAGGAAGGAGCTCTTGACCAGATCCAAGACTTTCAGCCGTTCAAAAACTTGCGATGTACCTCACCGAGTGCCAATTGGAGGTGTGGTAATTGAACACCAACTTTTGGGCCATGTCCCGACGGCAAGTGCGATGTCGTTCTCAAGTATCGAAGGCTTTCGCAAGCGAATCTGGTTCGAATTTGAAGGAGACGCTCTATCAGAGGGGCCTTGGGCGAGGAGTCCCTTGCGAGCCTAGAGGCCTGAATTATCGACTTTTGCTTCTCTCCCGAAGTACGATACCAGGCCGATCATCTTGAAGCATTAGCTCATTCAGAGAGATACCAAGTGATAAAGGGGCAAATGTAGTGAAGAGGGAATCGCAACAACGTTCGGCAAGCCTTGGCCCGTACCTACGTCCACCAAAGCAGAGCACTCATAAGCCTGGGCCTTGAACACTTGTCCACGGAATTTGCGTTCGCCCACGCCTTCCCTCGACCGCCGTTGGGCAGCGAAAAGATTGCAACACCCTTCCACACGCCCTATCAAAGTTCCGTCCTAGAAGTGTATCAAGCTCACAGCTAAGCCTGAAGGCTAGCGGACGGAGACGAAAGGTTCTTCGACTCCTGTATTTGGGGCCGCGAGGGAGACAGACATGCCCGGTTCGGGGAAGAGACTCTTAAGTAGACATGAGGGTCAATACAGAACCATATTTCGGTGCGCGATGATTGAGCCGTAAAGCATGGTGCTGGCTTCGTTTCAGTTGTAAACGTGGTGAGCAGACGGCTCTCCGAGAGTTCTTCCAGGCCCGGCACAACCCTGCAAAGCCATATGAATCCGCAACCTATATCGCGATGCTGTCGAAATGAGGATGTAGCAGGACGTGCTGAGAGGTGTTGCCACGTCGAGCGGCGTCTGAAGGTTGAAATTCGACTGCCTGAAATGATTGCGCGTATCCTTGACGGGTGGAAGTTATGGCAGAGTGGCCAAGGAACGCACAGCCTCCCGACTTGCCGATGATTGTCCGGGTGTGACGTTGTGCCTTACACTGCCGCGCAAGTGCAGCCATTCTGAAATAAACCAAAACTCTTTTCTTACCGTGCTCTGCCCATTGATTCCCGAATGTGTGTGAATTGTGTCTGAGCCAGAAGATTGCTTTGAATCGCTGTGAATACTGCGCCAAAGAAGCATAGACGAACAGGCGGAGAGCGCCCGAGAGCGGGCATAGTCGCACAGAAACAACCGCCAATATGGTATGCCTAGAAAGACGAATATGCTATACGGACATCGCTGAGAATGCTGTAGGGTGTCACGAAACGCGCAGGGCGCAAGAAAGATGCTGCGCCGGCGCAAGCTGCTGGCGGGAGCGGTCAACCACAGATCCGAAAGGCAGCCTACGAAGTCACGAAGAAGAAGGAAGTGGGAGTGTCGGATCTCACGCTGATTAGCAAGATCTCGAACGAGGCCATCAACGACAATCTGAAAAAGCGGTTCGAGAATGGCGAGATCTATACATATATCGGGCACGTGCTGGTGTCTGTCAACCCGTTCCGAGACCTGGGAATCTACACCGACCAGGTCCTACATAGCTATCAGGGCAAGAACCGATTAGAGATGCCACCGCATGTCTTCGCGATCGCCGAGAGCGCATACTACAACATGAAGGCGTATAATGAAAACCAGTGTGTGATCATTTCCGGCGAGTCCGGAGCAGGAAAGACCGAGGCCGCGAAGCGAATAATGCAGTATATCGCAAATGTGTCTGGAGGCCGGGACAGCTCGATTCAGCAGATTAAGGACATGGTGCTGGCAACCAACCCACTGCTCGAGTCCTTCGGAAACGCCAAGACTTTGCGAAACAACAACTCGTCGCGATTTGGAAAGTACCTTGAGATCCAGTTTAACGCGCAGGGTGAGCCGGTGGGTGCGAATATCAACAACTACCTTCTAGAGAAAAGTCGAGTGGTCGGCCAGATTCGAGACGAGCGAAATTTCCACATCTTCTACCAGTTCACGAAAGCAGCGAGCCAGGATCACAGGACGAATTTCGGCGTACAGCAGCCCTCGACCTACTCATATACCAGTAAGAGCAAGTGCTACGATGTGCAGGGCATCGACGATGTGGCAGATTTCAAGGACACAATCAATGCGATGACCGTCATTGGTATGACCAAGGCGGAGCAGGACAACCTCTTCCGTATGCTGGCCGCGATTCTCTGGATTGGTAATATCTCTTTCAGAGAAGACAAGGACGGCAATGCGGAAGTGGCCGATCAGAGCGTGATCGATTTTGTGGCGTATCTGCTTGAAGTGGATAATGCTCATGTGAACAGAGCTATGACGATTCGCATTATCGAGACGCAGCGCGGCATGCGAAGAGGCTCTGTGTACGACTCGCCCATGAACATTGCGCAAGCCACCTCCGTTCGAGATGCTCTGAGCAAGGCCATCTACAACAACATGTTTGACTGGATAGTGCAGCGCGTGAACCAGTCATTGAGGGCAAGAGGTGCGATTGCGCAGAGCATTGGTATTCTTGATATCTACGGCTTTGAGATCTTTGAGAAGAACTCGTTTGAGCAGTTGTGTATCAACTAACTATGTCAACGAGAAGCTGCAGCAGATCTTCATCCAATTGACGCTGAAGGCTGAGCAGGATGAGTATGCGGCGGAGCAGATCCAGTGGACGCCCATCAAGTACTTTGACAACAAGGTTGTGTGCGAGTTGATTGAAGAGAAGCGACCTCCAGGTGTTTTCGCTGCTCTTAACGACGCTTGCGCGACGGCTCACGCCGATCCAACGGCTGCCGATCAGACTTTCGTGCAGCGATTGAACGCGCTTTCTGGAAATCCGAACTTCGCACCACGACAAGGTCAATTCGTCATCAAGCACTATGCTGGTGATGTGAATTATGCTGTCGAAGGCATGACAGACAAGAATAAGGATCAATTATTGAAGGATCTGCTTAACCTCGTCGGACAGAGCTCCAACGACTTTTTGCACACCCTCTTTCCGAACCAGGTCGACCAAGACAACAAGCGACGGCCACCAACGGCCGGCGACAAGATCAAGGCTTCCGCGAATGACTTGGTGGCCACTTTGATGAAGTGCAAGCCAAGCTATATTCGTACAATCAAGCCAAACGAGAACAAGAGCCCAACTGAGTACAACTCGCCCAACGTGCTTCATCAGATCAAGTATCTTGGTCTGCAAGAGAACGTACGCATTCGAAGAGCTGGTTTCGCATACAGGCAGACATTTGACAAGTTCATCGAACGGTTCTACCTTCTCTCCCCGAAGTGTAGTTATGCTGGTGAATATACATGGGCCGGCGATGCAAAGTCTGGTGTGCGGCAGATCCTGAAAGACACGTCAATTCCAGCGGAAGAATGGCAGATGGGTGTTTCTAAGGCGTTCATCAAAACTCCGGAGACATTGTTCGCACTTGAGACCATGCGAGACCGATACTGGCACAACATGGCGATTCGAATCCAAAGAGCTTGGCGAAACTATCTCCGATACCGAGCCGAAAGTGCGACAAGAATTCAGCGTTTCTGGAGGCGAAAGACTGGTGGTCTCGAATTCTTACAGCTCCGCGATGAAGGTCACAAAGTGCTTCAGGGCCGCAAGGAGCGAAGGCGGTTCTCTCTCGTGGGCTACCGACGCTTCCTGGGAGACTACCTTGGCATTGACAACAAAGGTGGCACTGGTGAGCTTCTTCGAAACAATGCTGGCATTGGATCTGGCGAAAGGACATTCTTCTCTTGCCGAGCAGAGCTGCTCGTGTCGAAGCTTGGTCGTTCAAGCAAACCTGAGCCTCGTTTCCTGGTCTTGACGAATCGCGCCGTCTACATCATCAAGCAAGCTCTTGTCAACAAGCAGCTACAAATTATGGCAGAACGGACGATACCGATCGGCGCTATAAAGTACGTTAGCACGTCAACTTTGAAGGATGACTGGTTTTCGCTTGGAGTGGGTAGTCCGCAAGAGCCAGACCCGCTGCTCAATTGCATCTTCAAGACTGAGTTTTTCACTCAGCTGAAGCATGCTGCCCGTGGCACGGCTCAACTTCAGATCGGCGAGACAATTCAATACAACAAGAAGCCTGGCAAGCCCGCAACCATCAAGGCTGTGAGAGATCCACAGGTACCGAGAGATGACATGTACAAGAGTGGTTCGATTCACACTGGCCCTGGTGAGTCGCCAAACTCCGTCAGTCGACCGACGCCGAAGCCCAAGCCTGTGCCTGCCAAAGCGATCACTAGTGGTAAATTGCTCAAGAAGAGCACTGGTGGTAAACTTTCGCAACAAGCTGCACAGCGACAAGGGAGACCTGTTCCAGCTACGCAGCCTCTGCCTGGTGCTACCGCTCGACCTGCGGAACGGATAGTGCCTCAACCTATGCCGCAAGCGCGACAACCCGCCGCAGTACCACAACCTGTTGCTGCACTGTCTAATGGCGTCAGCCATACCAGAAACGCGTCGGCTGGCAGGGCAGCACCACCTCCGCCACCGCCTCCTCCTGCTGCTGCTGCTCCCCCCAAGGACCCTCAATTCAAAGCGCTCTACGACTTCGTTGGTCAGACTGGTGGTGAACTGAGCTTGGCAAAGGACCAAGTCATATACATCACTCAAAAAGAGAACAATGGTAAGTGCTGCACTGTTGACAGTGAAGACGTGGTGCTAACAACTGGCAGGTTGGTGGCTAGGAAAGCAGCTCGATGGCTCGGCATCAGGATGGGTGCCTGCAGCATATCTTGAAGAGGTCAAGCAAGCGCCTCCTCCAGCTCCGCCGCCCGCGGCGTCTCGACCTCCCCCTCCGCCGGCCCCAGCAGCCAACGGTGGCCTGAATGGAGGCAAGAAGGTACCGCCAGCACCTCCGTCAAAGAGGCCTGCAGGACGAAAGCCTGCTCCAGCTCCTGGTACTCCACGAGACAGCGGCTATTCGAACGGCGGTGCATCCGGCGGTAATTCAGGAACTGCAACCCCTACTGGTGGTGGTGGCAACCTTGCTGGAGGTTTGGCAGCAGCACTGAAGGCGCGACAACAGGCCATGAACAAGAACGATGACGATGATGCTTGGTAGATGTTGAGACCGATATAGCGAGCTTCAGCAGCTTTTGGCAATTTCGGAGCGTGGCGTTGAGTACCCAGGGCGTTTGCAATATTTTTCAGCGGAGCTTGGACATTGTAGTAGAGGTGAATCAAAGAGATGTGAGATGCAAAGCTGTTTCCGCACACAGCTACTTGGAGTCATGTTCTGGCTTTGCATGTGTTTACCTGGTGATCGGCCTTGAATGGAAGTAATTTTGCGAGCTGTGAAATATCCTGAGAGTGCGTCTTACCGTAGTGTAATGACTCTGAGGAGATTCAATGGATCTGCGAAGAAGACAAAGGCTTTTGAGAACATCACAGACCCTCTCTCCCTCTCCCTGATCAGTCGGCCCGTTGCTTCCGATGGTCTGTGCGTAGTTCGCGTTCATCTCGAGGAGTCGCGTTCAAGAAACTTCATCCTGACAAACTTCATCAACGATCACACATGCGTTCACGCATTCTCCCGTCTGCTGCGACTTCATCTCTCGTGACCACTGGGGCTTCTGTGAGACTTCTGGCACAGCCGACTTTCGTCAGCAAGAGACCATGGCTTTGGGTTCAGCAACGCGGTGCCAAGAAACAAACGACCATCAAAGCGAGTGCTCTAAGACAGGGAGCATCAGCTCCATTACCGCAAGATGAGATTGAAGTCGCTCCAGAGCGAACTTATCCAACCGTCTTGCAACAACATCTCAACAATGTTCGCAAGTTCGAAGATTGCGTCGTGCTCACCCGAGTTGGCGACTTCTACGAGATGTACTTTGATCAGGTAGAAGAATTTGCTCCTCTGGTGAATTTGAAGAAGGCGAAACGAGCGACTGTACTAGGCGACGTGCCAATGGCTGGCTTTCAGCAATCACAATTGGAGCGCTATCTCAAAATGTTCGTGCAAGACCTTGGCAAAAAAGTGGCAATCAGCGAGCAAGTACGCTTACCAGAGAGCGAGCGAGTTGGCAAATCTGGAGGCATGCTTTTCGATCGTCGGGTTACCAGAATTGTGACAGCTGGCACTCTGATCGACGAGAACTTCATGGACCCATTCGAGAACAATTATTTGCTCGCTATTCATTTTGGTGGTGCTCTTCCAAATACCTCATCTGGCGCTCATCGAGCTGCTTTCGAAAGGTACAGACGGAGCACGAAGGTCGGCTTGAGTTGGGTGGACCTTTCAAGTGGCGACTTCTTTACGCAGATCTCAGATCTTGCCAGTCTGCCCTCTGCTGTCGCTCGCATCGGCCCGCGCGAGATAGTCTTGGATGAAGCTATGGAGTCCGCTGACCAGATTCAACTACAACGGGCGATCAGTGACAGCAATCTATCAATACATTTTCATGGTGTCAAGGACATGGATCAATCTGTTGCAGATTGGTCTTCCATGCTTGAGCGGCCAGTACCCACAGAAAAGCAGACTGAGTTCACAGCTTTCGAGATCGCTGCCGGCAACCTTGTGCTTGACTACGTCCGAAATCAGCTGATGGATGTTCAAATTCAACTGCAGCCGCCAGTGAGACAGACGGAAGAGGAGTACATGGCCGTTGACAAGCAGAGTTTACGAAACCTGGAAGTTCGAAGCACAATTCGAGATGGTGCTTTTCAAGGGAGTCTTCTGCATGCCATTCGCCAAACTGTCACAAAAAGCGGCGCAAGGCTGCTGAGCAAGCGTCTTGTGGCGCCGTCAATGTCACTTTCAGTCATAAACAGCCGATTGGACCTAATGCAGGAAATGCTTCTGCAAGATGCACTCCGAGAAGACGTTGTGGCACTACTTCGGCGGACACATGATATATATCGACTTCTGCAGAAGTTCTCGGTTGGCAAGGGTGACGCGGATGACCTTCTTGGTTTGGCACGGACGGTGGAAGTAATGCAAGAGATCTCTGACTTGCTACACCAGCACATATTGGCTCATCAGGATCGTGCGTACGAGGAGAGCGATGCTTTTGCAGCACAGGACCTCACATTCCTTTGGGATATTTTGGCTCGCATTGATCTCGAGTCGCCGACGAAAGTGGCACGCAACATTCAGACTGCCATCGATGAAGAAGGCTTGAATCAGCAGCACATTGCCGAAGAGGCCACGGAGGCTGAAGCAGAGCAGATGGCGGAAGAAGTTACCAAAGCAGACGAAGCCGGGAGCAAATCACCAAAGCTCACCAGAAGAGCCGGCAAATCACAAGCCTCGAATTTGGCTGAACAGAAATCAGAAGACATATGGATCATGCGCCGAAAAGCCTCGCCTACTCTTGAGCGAGCTCATGGGGATCTAGACAAATTATTAAGAGCGAAAGAGGAGCTTACGGCTCGACTGCAAAAGGAGCTGCGAGCACAGAGCCTCACTCTCAAGTGGAGTGCACAACTCGGCCACTTCTGTCATGTCAAGGGTAAAGACGCTCAAGGCTCGATTTCAGCGCTTGCCGGAGCGCGAACTATTGGATCTACCAAGAGCACGAAGTCGTTCTACCTGGCTGACTGGACTCACCTCGGTGTGCGTATCGATGATTCTAAGCTTCGAATCAGAACTGAAGAGGAACGAGTCTTTGGGAAGCTAAGAGCGGAAGTGCTCGAGAATCTGATGAAGCTTCGTCGCAATGCCGCTGTCCTTGATGAGCTTGATGTCGCATGCTCATCTGCACTAGTTGCCAAAGATCGTGGGCTCATTCGACCCGTACTGAACGAAAGCACCACGCATCGGATTGTTGGAGGGCGCCATCCGACAGTCGATGCTGGACTGAAAGAGCAGGGTCGGTATTTCACCTCGAACGACTGCTCCGTTGGCGATGAAGAGAAGATATATCTTATCACAGGTCCAAATATGGCCGGCAAGAGCACATATCTCCGACAGAATGCTCTAATCACCATTCTTGCCCAGGTCGGCTGCTTTGTTCCGGCTGACTATGCGGAGATCGGTCTGGTCGACAAAATCTTCAGCCGTGTTGGTTCTGCAGATAATTTGTACCAGGATCAGTCCACCTTCATGGTCGAAATGCTCGAGACAGCAGACATTCTGAAGCAAGCCACTCCTCGATCCTTTGTCATCATGGATGAAGTCGGTCGCGGCACGACACCAGAAGACGGCATTGCTGTCGGCTATGCTTGCCTTCATCACTTGCACAATGTGAACAAGTCTCGAGCTCTCTTCGCGACGCACTTCCATGCTTTGGCGGACATGACCAGGGACTTCGATAGCCTCGGATGCTATTGCACGAACGTTGCCGAAGAAGCAGATGGCTCTTGGTCGTATGTCCACAAGCTCCACAAAGGGGTCAATCGGGCCTCGCACGCGCTGAAGGTGGCAAGGCTAGCAGGCCTTCCGGAAAGTGCGATCAGTGTTGCTGCTGAAGTGCTGGCTGAGTTGCAGCGCAATCAAAGTGCGGCCCACGATAACCGGGCCACTCTGGGCGCTGCGAGCGTTCCAGGTCCTCGTCTTGCTGCTACGGCTGGATGAGTGTATCAGCTGAGGTTGAAGAATTGCTTGTGATCCTCCTCCAGCTCGGCCACAACTTCATTATACACGGCTTTTCGAAAGCCAGCGTCTTGAAGACTGGACTTGGGTTGGTTCAAATCGCACCGAATGCAACGACGAACCACTTCACTCCATCGTTGCCCAAATCTATCACTGATCTCCTCCATGTCCAGAAGTCGCGATGCGGTCAGGAAGTCAGAAAGCTCGTGCTTAGTGCCATCATCATTTTTCTCGGCCGCTAAGTGAAGCTCACTCATCGGCTTCTCCATGCAAAGCTCGATCAAGATGAGTCCCAGGCCAAAGAGAGTGACGTTCTGAATGGCCACTCCCGCAGCTACACTCATGGGCGACTGCTGTGCTCCCTGGATTGGATGAGTCGGAGGAGGTTGCGACAAGTTCTGTGTGACAAAGGGGTAGTCGGCTATAACCTGCTCAAAATCAGCGAAATTAAGCATGCTTTGGACGTTCAACCTACTCTACCCTTCTGGCAAATTACACTTATGTCGGTGTCGCTCCATGCCTTCTCAAGCCAGGGTGTCTCGTACAGGCGCAGTATACCAGACGCGAGAGGCACAGCCAGCCTTCGAGCATCTGCGTTACTGATCTTGATCGGTGTGTTCGCCTTTCTGTGTATCACATTCGCCAAAGTCTCGACCGATAACGATGGTGATTCAAGCAAGCGTTTCTCAGGCCAGTACAGCTCGTGTCTATGGTGCGAAGAGTTGCACTTCATATATCCGAGACATGTCCCACACTTGGAAGCTCGGAGCTGCTCTATACTTGCGCAAAGGTCGTCGATCTCCTGAGCCTGCACTGTGACAGGCCTCGTCATCGCATTCGCGGAGATGCTGTTCGTCGATGTAAACTGGACAGTCTTTTTCGAGCCTTTCACAGACATGTTCGACGACGTGATGGACAGCGTTGCCAGATTTGCCGCTGCTGATGAGGTGAACGCCTCTATCAGTCGAATTTCAGCTTCTTGCAAGGACCACACATTTGGCACAGCGACGCCTGTGTCATGATGCAGCACGACACGGAATGCGTCGTTCTCGTCTATTCGGATGCGTTGCAAGTCTGGGCGTCTCATAGATCCTGCATTGTGTGCCAAACACATGCTTGCCTTGTGAGAAGCTCCGCAACTCACATGTAAACCTCTCTTGAGACTCTCAAACACAGCTGTTGCGCTTGCCCTGAACTTGGCAAAGTCTGGGGTTCGTCGTGCGCGTCTTGATGACTGCAACGCCTTGGTTTGCAGAGTGAGTCTATCCAGATGGGTGTTATCATCATGAATGTTTCTAATCAGGTCAAGATACTTCTCCTTCTTCATGGCGAAATGAAGCCGTTTATACGCTTCTCGAAAGGAGTAGGGGTTGTTAAATGGCACCTCGAATAAGTCAGCTCACCAATCATGCTTTTGCCTAGCTTGTGGGTCGCCATCCACCGACTCACCTGACCCTTCTCGTCTATATGCAGACGATCTTTGAACTCTTGGATGCTCCTCTCAATGCTTCGTATATGGTCAATGTACGAGTCATATGAGCTTTGGAGTCTATGCGTCAAAGCCCCTGCAACATCCTTGTCCTCCCATCTTGTTCCGCCAACGTCGCTCATCAAAGCTTTCTGGGCTTTGACATCAACACAATCATTCAGCAGGATGGTCAAAGTATTCCGAAAGACCACATTCTCGGCGTCCAGCTTTCGCGCCACCGTCCTGAATTCTTGCCCCGCTCTGAAGATCCGCTTAATGGTGTCTGCACCTTCTGCATAATGCTCGAGGCCCGAGATAATCAGCGGTATACCGCCGAGCACGACTCCGACGACTTCAATACCGGACATACCGCAAATATGCGTGGTCAAGAGGAGGCTTGGAAAAGAAAAGCAGCTCAGGAAGCTGGACTGGCCCATCGAGGACGGTGGCGTATCTGCGGCAAAGCTTTCGGAACCAGGCATACCTGCATGCAGCCGCCGACTCATCACATTCAGCACCTCCAGCCTCATGGACCAAGCTTGTTTCACCTCGTCATTCAACCAGTCGCACTGTCTGGCGAATTGAGCACGAAGCTTATCCATTTGCAGACAACGTTTGTCGACACTGTGCACACGCACACCACATCATGTCAGTCTCGATCGCGTCTCTCGTAAAGCAATGCTTTGAAGCCTTCAGACTGCTTATCGAGGATCCAATTCACAGCGCTCGGGCACAAGATGAATTCGGAAGGCTTCGAGTCTGGGCGGGCAACATATCGGCGCACACCACTGGAAGACGCTCCTTAGAATATCGGCTTAGAGACTCATCTGAGCTCTATACCACGGTTGTCAAGTATCTGAACGAACTTCTTACAGTCCTAAATTCTGGTATGTGACGAATCACTGTCGATACCTCCTTGCTTGCGATACAGTAGGCGGGCCTTTGACAGCATTAGAACCCTTTCGCTTCGCTACAAGGACAAGACCGAAACGTATGGCTTATCTCGAATGTTGCAAGCCACAGCACCATTGAATAGATATCGTTTATGATCATGCCCATGTCGCTGACATATGCATAGCTGGCACGACGCAAACAGCCTCGCACGCCTTTGACGATGATGCCTATCCAAGCGGAGTTGAACCCTACGACCAAGGCGACGATGATCTCTTCGCAGACGAGGAGTTCTCTCTCGAAGCAGTGGAGCCATCACCAAAAATGCTCGAAGAGATCAATGAGATCACAACATGTCTTTTGCGGATATCGATGTCTTTGAGAAATCCCGCGCGCAATGATCAGATTCGGTACGCTGAAAGTATAGGTACTAAGCACTTTGAGCCACACGATATTGAGCATGTCCGCATGAAGTTTCCTGATGCCGCGGAAGCTATTGTATTGCGGATCGGGCGAACAATATCTCGCCATCGACAATATTTCAAGTACAGAGAAGAGCATCATTCCAAGCTTGCCGAGGGCCTCGACTTCGACGGGACCGAAACCATTCACAAACTTCCCAGCACTATTGCGACCTCTCTAAATCAGCACAAACCTATGGAGCGGCCCAGTATGGAATCAGAGACAGAATCCATATACACCGCAACTTCATATGCCCCTTCTTCATCGGGCGCCTCTCAACTTCGACCTCCGCCACGCCCAGATGTTCCCCCACATGAACCATTCCAGTGTCCATTATGCTTTTACATAATCACAGCCCCAGACGAGAGGTCATGGAGACAACATGTGTATGAAGATTTGCCCCCCTACGTGTGCATCAGACAGGACTGCCAAGCTGTTTCTAGACAGTTCTCGAGGAGACGTGAATGGCGCCATCATATGAAACAGCATGACCAAGAATGGGCATGCCCTTATATCTGCTCCGAAGTAAACAATTCCGCAGAAGTAAGTATCACCGGACTCAGTTGTCTTTACACTGCATTGCTGATGTTTGTTAGGACTTCGAGCGACATCTCAGGACCATGCACCCAAGCACAACTAGCGAAGAGACGATTGCCTTGCTCAAAACATCGTGTGCGACTTCGAGAATGAGCACCGATTTGCAATGCCCCTTGTGTCAACGACAGACACCCACTCATAATGCTTGCTACAAGCATGTGGGACATCATCTGGAACAGCTTGCTTTGTTCGCCATCCCCCAGCACTTGTTGGGAGAGCATTCAGACGATGAATCAGCAGAAGGCGAATCTGATCAGGAGCACGAGGGTGAACTTGAGGCGAATATCGAAGACCAGGTTCTGCGCGAACCCGCCTTGGACGATGCGCTGACATATGTCGATCGAGTCAAGGAACAATACGCTAGCGATCCAGATGTCTACAACCAGTTTTTGGATCGTATGAAGGAGTTCAAGTATGGATCACGTGATACTTTGTCACTCGCTCTCAGCATTGCAGAACTGTTTTCTGGCAAATCCAACATAATCGAGGGGTTTAATGCCTTCCTCCCGCCTGGATACAAGCTCGAGTCTGGCCCCGATGACTTAGTCCGCGTGAGGACTCCGCAAGGCTCTATCGTACCCGCCACACGAGACCCTTATGCCTATCTCAATCAGATTCAAGCACGCTTTCCCCATGATTCAGGTCGCTACAACCTGTTTCTTGAAATCTTGACGGACTTCCGATCTGGCGCAATCGATACTACATTAGCCAAGACCAAAGTTGAAAAGCTGTTTGCCGACTCCCCAGACTTGATCGAAGGGTTTTATGTCTTTCTGCCTCCACAAGGCTCTATCGTACCCGCCACACGAGACCCTTATGCCTATCTCAATCAGATTCAAGCACGCTTTCCCCATGATTCAGGTCGCTACAATCTGTTTCTTGAAATCTTGACGGACTTCCGATCTGGCGCAATCGATACTACATTAGCCAAGACCAAAGTTGAAAAGCTATTTGCCGACTCCCCAGACTTGATCGAAGGGTTTTATGTCTTTCTTCCTCCAGGATACGAGGTAGAGTCCGATCCTAACACCTCAGACCACTTGACGACTCCAGAGGATCCTGCTGTCGTCCATCAACCCGATCCACCAAATCATCGTCAGACAGACAATGAATTGCGAGCAGATGATGATTGGCAGCAGGATCAACATTCCTTTGAGGAAGAAATCGAGATCGCGTGTATTTGCGGGTTCTCAAATGATGACGGTTTGATTGTTGCCTGCGACTTCTGCAATCGCTGGCAGCATCAGTCTTGTTACTATCCAGAGTTGGATGGACAAGCTTTGCCCAACGAAGTTCAACATTATTCCGTAGATTGTAGCCCACGGAAGCTGGACGTGCATCGAGTGCACGTTCGACAACGGGAGAGACTGGCTGACTATCTGGATACCGTGATCCAAAACGTTGATGAGGATGAGACAGAGCACGATCCAGACGACCCTGATGAGCCGAAATATTGCTACTGCAATAGAGGAAGCTATGGCGAAATGGTGGCCTGCGATAACAATAAATGTGCCCTAGAATGGTTTCATTTGGGTTGTACAGAGCTCAAAGAAGCACCGAGTGAAGAGGATAAATGGTATTGTCGCCGTTGCAGACCTGGACCAAGAGATGAACAGCAAGGACTTCATATCGATAGTCCTCCGCGACCGCCATCCCCGCCGCTCCCACAGTACAACCCTCTTATTATGGCTATTGTCGGGTTTAGGATGCAGTATCTCAGCCAATTCATTGGGGAGCAGAAGGAAGCTATGACGAGGGCTTTTGATAAGCAAACCACAGAGGTCGAGAACTTTCTTAAAGCAGGCGGTACACCGTCTTTCATGGCCGAGGCCAAATTCGATGGCACGTCAGAGCCATGCAAGACTTTACTAACCATTTTTGAAACGCATAAGAAGTACTGGGCGACACCGACTGTTCCATCTCTCAACATACTCAGCAGCGCAACGTGATCGACTCCATGGAACCACAGAACCCAACGAGGTACTATAAGGCGAAAAAGCGACGCATCCAGAATTACGGTGTTGTAGTAAGCTCACGCGTACCTACGAACACAAAACTTTGTTGATAGTAACTTGTTCTAGACAACTCCGGCAGGCCATCACAGAGTGTGGGCGGCTACGTACATCCAACAGGTGAGTTTGAAAAATGTAAATACAACGAAAGCATTATGCTAAAGCAAGTATAGGCGGATGTGAGACTGCTTGAAGATCCGAGCAATTCTGATAGCAGGGGCAACGAGGACTGAGAGCAGTAACGGCCGGACCAGGGATTTGTCACCAACTCGGTATTACGCCGATTCCTCTCAGCATACTCTCACAAAGCTTCCCAAATTCCTCACTGAACACTACTATCGCAAAAAGAAGACCTCCTATGCCGACCAAGATGGTAGTGACCATAGCAACTTCCCACGCGTCCATATCGCGCTGGAGGTGATCTGGTGTCGAAAAGTAGCCATGCTGGTCACAGAAGTTCAGGAATTCTTTTATCACAATCTCGCAATCCACATAAGCCCTCAGGAATGAATGCACTGCTCTCGGGATATCTTCGTTTGCCAACTCGAAAGGTATCGGTCTGCGGTCTCGTGCTTGTCGGATTAGAATGTTGTAGGAGGCTTGGTCGCGCCAGGGTATCCCTGAGAAATCTTCTCGGAAATGCTCTGCGATGATGCGGCCAACGAGCTCGAATTGGAATTTGGTCAATGGTGGGGGGAATCTGCTCGAGAATGTCACGCTGGTTCTCTTCTTGCAGGCTTTCGAAAGCTGGTCCAAAGCTGTTGTGCTGGCCTTGTGGGTTGTACAGTACGCAGCGTTCAGGATGTTCAGGTCTTGTTGGTTTTTGAAAAGAGTTCGTTGAGCCTCTGAGAAGTAATCTAGGATATTGGCTTGAATCTCGGGATCTGGAGCCAGACCTGTGAACTCGAGTTTGCCCAGATTGCCTAGCAAGCGAAGCGGATAAAGGTCCAGCTTGGGTAGTTCCGAATATGAGAGCTCTACACATCGGTTCTCGATGCAGAGTGTTGTCACGACGTGTTTGATTCGAAGGAACATGCAAAGCGAGAAGATGACATTCTCCACGAATGCCTTTCGCTGG
The DNA here is from genome assembly GCA_000504365.2 of Pseudocercospora pini-densiflorae CBS 125139. Taxonomy (NCBI): domain Eukaryota; kingdom Fungi; phylum Ascomycota; class Dothideomycetes; order Mycosphaerellales; family Mycosphaerellaceae; genus Pseudocercospora; species Pseudocercospora pini-densiflorae. The sequence goes on from AWYD02001367.1 coordinate 29,719, forward strand.
TCGAGGTCACAGTTCCATGGTGCATCCAGTATGATCAATTGAAGCCTTCTGACATTACGAAGATAAAGTGGCCATTGTAGTGACAAGTAGTCAGGGTGCGAGACGGGTCCAGAACCGTGACAAGTTCCCTCAAATAGTCTGTACGTGCCACATTGATGGTTCTCACAGAAGACCGTCTGACCAGATATCGAGATTTCGAACTTTCTGACGCGGTAGATAATGTACGAGGCTTCGGCGTGTATTTGCTTGGACGTGGCTAGCAAGGGGATGCCGCATATGGACTTGGACTGTCTCTGTTTAAAGAAGAGTTCGTAGATACTATTTCGCAACTCGGCCGGGAGGTTGAGAAAGCCACGGAAAGTCTTATTAGCATCGGCATTTCGAAGCGCTGATATGTACTCGATGCGTTGAAGGCGCTTCGAATCATCTGTCAAGCGTTAGTTGAGCTTCGCAGGCGCAGAGATTAGGTACTTACGCTCGCTAAACGCTCTACAGGTGAGTTTCCGAGACTTCACGAATGCGGCTAGCTCTGCATTCGTGCACTTAATGTACTTCATGATGGTGCTGTTCTCCCTGAACGTATCGCAAGGCTGATCCTTCAGTTCTTGAGACCTTTTTGTGCCGAACAGCATTCGCAACGTGCGTGAGAGCCAGAGCCAATACCGTGGATCTCATTCGGGCTGACCTTTCGAACCTTGGTAGCGAAGCATGCTACGTAACTCAAAACCATCAACGCCTGCGCTCAAAACACTGCTGTGCATATGATCTCGACATCGGTCGTTCTGCCTTGTCATTATTGTCCCATTACACCTGATATTTGCAAGCACAGATCCAGAATGGTCAAATGCTCGTCACTGCCATCGACTAACCTCTTGTCGGTCTCGGAGAAAGCAAGCATAATCTTGTTCTTGGCACCATCGCCAACCGTTTCATCCCCGAGCACGATCTTATCGTACAGTTGCGAGACGATTTGTGTTGCCGACCAACCTTCAGCGACCAAGTCCTCCACTGCTTGAGCTATGGGTCCATAGGGCGCTCCTGACTTTGGTTTCGGTGTCATAGCAGTGGTGAGACGCTCGATTGTGTTGTTGGGGATGACACCGGCAATTTCCTCGATGCTTCGGACTGTGATGGGTGGTGAAGGAGCAGCATCAACGTCCATGGCGTCGCCGTCGTCCTCGTCTTCCACTTTCGTGCGCTTTCGCTTCTTGTCAGGCTGTGTTGCTGCTTGCACAGCGCCAACAAGACGTGCTGCAGATTGCAGGAAAGTGATGGCTTTTCTCAGGTCGCCGTCACTGCAGCGAAGCAGGGTATTGGTGACGCCTGCCTCAAGTGTGACGTTTTCAAGTCTCGCGATATCTTCAATTCGCCTACCAGCGTTTCCTTCGTCGAGCAGTTTGAACCTGAACTTCGAACATCTTGACGCAAGCGGGTCGATGATTCTGGTGACGTAGTTGCAGACCAAGCAAAAGCGGGTGATCTTGCTGTATGTCTCCATCGTTCTTCGCAGCGCCGACTGTGCATCTTGCGTCATGCTGTCCGCCTCATCCAGCACGATAATCTTGTATGGGGGGCAAGGATACTTCTTTCGATATTCCTCCCCTGCTGGGCCTGCTGGCGGATTGGACAGCTGCATCCTCGCAAAGTCCTTGACCTTTTCTCTCACGATACTGATGCCTCGCTCGTCTGATGCGTTCAGCTCCAATACTCTTGACTTCATAAGTTCAGGACCATAGAGCTGCTTGGCCAATGCCAGCACTGTCGATGTCTTTCCGGTTCCTGGTGGTCCGTAGAACAACATATGTGGTAGGTTGGCGGACTGTAGCGTTCGGCGGAGGACCGTGACTGTGTGATCCTGAGCGGCGACATCGTCAAGAGACTTGGGTCGGCTACAATGCTCAATCAATACTATATTCAATGATAAACGAATTGTCGATGAACGTACTACTTCTCAACCCATGGCTGAAGCTTGTTGTCCTGCGTCGGCGCTGTGTCTTTCGATGAGCTAGCAGCTTTGGCTGCAGCTGCCACTTGACGCGCTCTATTGTCGAAGAAGCTGTTCATTTTGTGCTGTATATCGTCGAATGGGTGATGGTGTAGTCGACGCGTCGTAGAAGTCGCGTTCCACTTTCGCTCGCGAAAGGCAATTGCAGCCGAGCGGCGGCAGCGTCAGACCGGCTCGGCAAAGAGCTGCATCTCCGTGCTCCCAGGGCTTCACTTCACGCTGCTCATGCTCTCACGATGCCAATGTTGATGCCTGCCGATTAAGCTCACAACGATATACCGCCTCTAATGAGCTCAGAGCGATGTGCGGTGATACCTCCCGAACCAGCGACAAGCTATGAACCATGAGTCTTCCGCCTCCGCATCAACCGCTGCGCAATCAGACAGTCGCGATGATACCATTATCACGGAGAGGCCGCTTACTTCAAAAGAGATCGCAGAACGAAGGAAGAAGAATAGGGACAACTTCAATAGGAAGCGAGGCGCATTACTCGATGATCTGCTTAGGCAGTTGGACATACTCGTGTTTGCCGAGCTGAGCGCGATATACCATATGGAGTGAGCCAATCCGCGCGCCTTAGACTTCTTGATGTATGTACTGATAACGGCCAAAGCTGTTCCTTCTTCCGCTTTGCCTTACGGTCGTTAGCACACTTATTCCTGCTTACGCCAAAATCGGCGCAATTCCCTAAAATGTCGGCCAATCCTCCGATAATTGGCACTATCTTTGGCACCACCCTGCTCTGCATCGTCATGCATCTCTACAATAGTCCACCATCAGCTGGGGAGGCGACGAGAGGATACCTGCACGGTGGACTGGCGATGGATTTCATTGGGCAGAAGGGACCGAGTAGCAAAGTTCATCTCATACTGCTAGACCTACTCGTGCTTTTGGTACAAGTTGTGCAGATGTCAGCACATCTACTGCGTGAGAAAATCAGGGCGAATCTAGCATCTTCGGCGGACAAGGCAGCCGTTCCAGCAGCACCGCAACGAGTAGAGGATGAAGAAAGGGGAGTTCTGCGATCCGCAGAGCAGCAACGAGGCGAGGACATTGAGATGCAGACTCTCACTCCAGATGGTCAAACAGCAACGTCTGGCTCGCCACCGGACGAAGGCGAGGACTCTTCCGAACGAGCATCGCTCTTAGCGCAACCACAGCGAACGGATGCACACATCTTCGATGCATTCAATTCTGGTCAGATCGTGATTGCGGACTTGGACATAGCTGGAGCTGTGAGACAGCAATTGTTGGCATACCGCAGCTATACACCTGACTCAGAGGAGGCAGAACGCGGCCGCGCGATGCGAGAAAGAGAGGCTGCAAGAGCCCGAGAGTGGCGTGATGGTATCTTGCGCGCCATAAGGACAGCTCGGCAACGGGCGCGTGGTACACCGGCCAATGTGCCAGAGCCTTGAGCACGCTCCGCAAGTGAAGAACTGATATCCACCAATGAGTGAGCTCTCACTAGCTCATCCAAGACATGGCAAATTGGAGTTCGTAGATGATCCTTCTCAGAGCAAGTGCTCGACCGTCGACACGTGTCCCAAGGTAGTTGATCGCCTCACTCACCGAAGCCTTGAGGTTGAGCATGTCGATCACGAGATCCTCCACTTTGCCCGTCAGCCAGGCCTGCTCGAAGCGTACTATGCATCGCATCTTGTCCAGCTTAAGATCTTCCTCGAGAATGCTCATTTCTGCCAATTCTTCGCTGAGTTGGTTGAAGTAATCGTCGCCCTGCTCATCGAATCCTGGCAGCCGTCGAACAAGCATGTCGATCCTGCGTATCTCCGAGCTGTTATCTCTGCCGATGGCTCCCAGAAACATGCTGCAGACTTCGACTTCAGCACCATAGCGCACATCATGGTTGGAGAAGATATTGGCCTCCATCTGGAACGTGTTATTGTGGTAGAACATGCTGGTGCATTCTTCGCGAGTTTGCTTGCAGACCTGGAGCAGCGCGGTTGGGTGGTCGAGGGGTGTTCGCACATACTCGCAAAGAGTGTCGCTCGTGATGACAACCGGCGTGTCGCTGACGAGCGCGTATTCCCAGATGCGATTGCGCAGCTCGGCGGACAGTTTGCTGAATGGTGAGCTGTCCATGATCGTGATTGCGCAGAAGGTGCTGAAGAAGTTGAAGCGGTATTGGAAGGCGCGATCAGGTGAAGTCGCGCGAGAGCCGCTGGTTGATGCCAAGACTTGCGATGTCAGCCGGAGCGCGACTTGCGACCTCCTCTAGTCAAGCCACGCTCTCGATAGACAAGTGGTAGACTATCTAGCCAGCATTCGGGGTATTCGTCGAGAATGAAGCTCCGCTCTATAGCTCGAGCGGCTGTCGACACGTCGCAGACAGTTATCTGGTTTTCGTTTGGCTAACTTGGTTGCGCAGCTCTGGCTATTCCTTGACTATTTGACCTGCACGGCCTTCGCTATTGTTCGGCTACTTATCTTGCACGGCTCTTGCTGTTTTCTGGCTGTTCGAGCTGCACGGTCTTGACTACTGTTTGGCTACCAGGTTTGTACGGCTCTGGCCATCAAATCTGTACGAGCTCCGCTGACCACATTGCACGGTCTCAGCTAATCAAGTCGCACTTTTGTGCTACTGTCGCTGCACACTCTTCGCTACCACAATAGCACAAGAAGATGCCTGGTACCGAGCATCGAGCGCAGAGCGCGCATATTGATACTTAAGCAGTGTAACTTTGCAGAGTAGTAAAGATCTGGGCATTTGTTCGTTGCCGCAGGTCTGTCCAGCTGGTTCATGAAGAGCTCAGCACTCACGTACATCTCGTTCGCAGTCGACTTTGATATCGGTGCTTACAACTGGAAGTCAATTATTCGCTGTTGTGTCCGAGCGAACATGGCACAAATCCAGGAAAATGTCCTCATGCTCAGAATTTTGCTGAGTAGCAAAAAGACTTCACGCTACGATCTCCACGCACAGATATTTCCGACGATATAAAGACTGTGCCATTTCTGAAATCTCAATCTCGCTTTCTAGAAAACGTTGAATATCTGCTTCGTCCACGAACTACCAGGCTGCGATACAAAATTCAAACTCCTCACATAAATCGATTAGTACAGGCCCATCCTCTCTCGGCAGAGATGAAGCTTTTCAACTTGACAACGACGATGCTATGCATAGGTGCAGCGATGGCATCGCCAGCCGGTCAGCGACAGAGTGAGTCTTCTGAGACTCGTCAGCCACTCGCAAAGACAGGTGAACAATCCAGCCAGCAAGGTGACGCTCCCTTCTCCAATCTCAGATCTGGTCTCGCTGTCTTATCACGCGCCCATACTAATGATCTCACAGCAGCAAGAATCACTCCGGACCAAAATGGTGGTAGAGCAAAGAGCAGAGCCTGGGCAGGAGCCGTACAATCTGGCACCAACATTTCAGAGGTCCAGGGCACCATCAGAGTTCCACTCATGAGATGCGAAGGTGGTGCTCAAGAGTGCTCCGGCTTCGCCTGGGTCGGCATCGATGGCGAAAATTGTCCAAGAGGATCACTCTTGCAGACTGGCGTCGCCTGGTTCGGTCAAACGAACGGATCCTACGTAAGTTCTGCGCAGACAAGTCTATCGCGAACACCACAGCTAACATCTTTTTCCAGTACAAAGCCGCTTTCGAATGGCTTCCAAATCGAACCAAGTACTTCGACATCGAACTAAACCCACAAGACGTCGTGACGATGAAGGTCGTCGCTCACAACGCGACATCAGGAACCGCCTACATCAACAACGAATCAACCGGCAAGAGCGCATCGCATGATTTTTCAGGCGAACTGCCTCTCTGCCAGAATTCTGCTGACTGGATCGTGGAGGACTTTACTGTCCAATCTGCAGACGGTACACCTAAGCTTGACAACTTCGCCAAGTTCAACGACCTAGCTTTCGCCAATGCTAGTTACGTTCACACGGACGGCAAGATGGTGGGTGACGTTCAGCAGGCTACGATGATGGACATGGTGCAAGGACCGCAGGGTGAGACAACTTTGGTCGGTTGTGAGACTGCTGGGGCGGACGTTGTTCATTGTCAGTATGCTGCTTGAGGTCAGACTTGAGAATTTTCGCGTGAAAGCTTGATGAAAGCAAAGATGAACTGATAGGAATTGGTTCGGGTAGGATCCGAAAGTCTTCATTCCTTGAGATCCGGTCATTCAATGCTTACTACTGTTCCCAGCGCTCTCAATCTGTAAACTCCCATCATATATCCCACACCTCAACATTTACAGAAGGTTCAGACTAATTGGTAACCAAGCGCCTGCCACTTCACCTTCAAACCCATCAGGCTACTCCAGCGAGAGAGCCGTTGCATGCTTTCTGTATCTCAACCGCTCCGCCACTGGTTTGACGCTTGATCGCGAGCTGCTCGCTGGCATTCCATAATCACCTCGAATCATCTCAATCCCAAGGCACAACATCAGCCAATTCCCTGGAGAAATCATCCCTCGGAATCCTAGACCACCTCTGCCACTCCTCCAGGTCGTCCAGGATCGAGGCCAGGTCACGGACAACAATGAGTAGAGAGAGAGCATTGTGATCTCCTGCCTTGATTTGCGCGTGCAACACCTCGAAGTCGCTCATCAGTTGACTGGCGGCTTCTGTCAAGCTCTTGCGATACTCCAGCACGTTGAAACCGGCAGAGACCGTTTCGCGAGCCTCGTTCTCTAAAGTGATTTGCACTGCGAGATGCGATGGCTTGAACTCTTCGGCGATGTCGGGGAGGTCTCTCAATTCGAGAACTTTCATTTTCTGGTCTTTGTCCTCCGTCTGGAGGTAGACCTGAACGACTAAGTGCGATAGTGCAGCGCGGTTCTTGGGTCCGATGGATTCGAGAAAGCGTTCGAGGATGTCGACTTCGGATATCTCTTCTTCTCTGGATGCCTCTTCCTCCTCGGATGTCTCCTCCTCTTCGGATGTCTCTTCCTCTTCCGATGTATCTTCTTCCTCAGATTCCTCTTCCTCCTCGGATGTCTCTTCTTCTCCGGATGACTCTTGCTCTTCGGATGTCTCTTCCTCTCCGTCAGGCTCGTGGTCCGACTTGGTGTTCGAGTCGATGTCCTTAGTAATGACGAAGTTGTTGAGCGCGTACAACATGCTTGAGCACTCTTGGTAGATCTGCTTGCAAGTCTGAGTCAGTGCTGTTGCATTTTTGACTCGAGTCGCGAGCTTTTCGGTAGTGCTGTCAATTGCGATGTCGACAGCTTGATCTTGACGCAGAGCAAGAGCGTAGATCTCGTTGCGCAGCTCTGCGGAGAGCTTGTTGAATGGTGAGCTGTCCATTGCGCTCCGAAATGTCGAGGTTGATATCTGGGCGTGTGCGGTCAAGGTCGTGTTGATGTTGGAGAGGAAAAGTCGGATTGATCGCACTCTAGAGTGGGCACCCTGTGCACGGACACGTTTCGCCGCCCCGTTCACTCGAGACGCAGGGCGCATGTGAAGCTTGGCGGGCCGGCGCCTACGCCCTCTTCCTCCATGTTCCGCACTTCAACCTCTCGACAACCTACGCCAGACCACCAATGCTTTAAGCCCTGTGCACGATTCTGGAGCTGCGCTCAACACATCGCAGGCCGACGCTACAAAAGACAGACCGACACGGAGCAGCTTCAGCCTACAGCGGAGTTACAAGCCAGCCTCGAACATCAACGACTCGATCCGGCCCGCGGTACCTGCCATTATCTGAGCAACTTCTTTTTCACTCCCTTCCATCTGAGCCTTGTCACCGACCTGTCGTGACCCAAGCCGATAGAGCTTCTATCATCCGAATTCTGCGCACCCTGGAGCAGTGAGTGCAGCCTTACATATCAAGCATGACTTCAGGCGAATGCAAACGACAGCGGCAGCGTCGTCATCGGAGACGGCAGCGCTGTACCACCCTCTTATCCTGAAGTTGTCTGCAGCATTGCTGACCTTTACATTTTGCTCCAGGAAGCATCCAACAACATGGCTACCTTCATTGCTTTACCGCTTGAGATGAAGCTCGAGACTTTCGGGTATCTTCCGGCAAGCAACATTCAACGTTTGCGTCGGGTCTGCCAGAACTTCCGGAAGGCAATCGACTCAAGTCTGCTCCCAAAACAGATCTGTGCCCGAGAGGCGGCGCGCATCACCACCGATGTCAAGTACGTTGTCGACTATGACACCAGCAAGGTCACATTCCTCGAGGCACTACGCCGGTGGTGCGAGCATCGTCCCTCTAGCATGGATAGCCTGGCTCGGATGCACGACCGAACAGACTTCGGCCACCTTTATCATATGAAGAGGGCCATTCAAGACGGCTCATTGCAGGACTTGGCCGATGCCTATGAAACGCATCTGCATCATCCACTTCTACTTCGACATCATCCGCTTTTCGGGATGTTCGGCGTCTTGGCGGAGAGACTTACGGATCTGCACGCATACCTCTATGGCCCTTTCGATGTCGAAGTAGACAAGTGGCTGTTTGCGTCCAGATCGAACTTCGCGCGGAGAGAAATCTGGTCTGCTTATGGCGTTGATAACAGCTGGGCATCGTCGATGTACGAGCTTCTCGCCAACGCTCCGGTCTTTCAGGGCGAGTGGCGAGATCAGGATCAGCATATCAAGGCATTCGAAGCCTGTCTGCCCTTGAGCACGCTCAAAACGGACCAGTTCTATTGTGGCCATCGCAGGGGCGGGTTCTATGCAGATGCTCAGGATCGCGGCAAAGGCGTCTGCGGGATGTCGGATCTCGTTCGCATGTTCGACGTGCCGGCTTTGCCCTCGGAAGGACATTGTGCTGGCCTCATGGCGTATTGCGTCAAGACTAAGTGGGCGCGAGATGCGGTCGAGAATAGCCACTCGAAGGAACTGAAACCATTGGAGAAGGCTGCCATCATGGAGGAGATGTTCCTGTTCTGAGAGTATCAGCTCTAGCTGCCAGTCTACAAGTTAGCTTGTTGCGTCGCAAGCAGAGGGCGAAAAGCACACAGCTGTTGCAGAGCGGCCAAACCGCACCCAGGCTCAGCACTTCTGCAGCAGTTTCTGCGCCCAGCCCGTACTCCGACACGTGAATGCAGGGCAAGACGGAGGACCGAGAAATTTCCTGCAGGTACCAAGAGTTTCATTCGTTTTCCTTCCACAAGCAGGCGCTACTGCTTCTTCGTATCGCGAGGGTGGACCAGAACGCGACGTGCGTATTTACCATAGCTCAAAATCCCAAGCTCTTCCACGTCTATCCGCCCTCGTTGTCTCGCTCTTCCTTTCGCAATTTCCCTCAGGTGAGCGTGTGTAAAGTATTACTCGTCCTTGCAGTCTGGCGACTGCCTTCCATTGTAAGATGCTGCTCGAAGAACATGATACAGTGAGCCTTCGTGGCATGACTTCCTCCTGTATCTACGTCGCGTCCAGGCACGCGTGCCTTCCGGAATCGTAACGATGCTCACTGTCCATACCGGCTGATCCCACGAGCATAGTCGACATCGCGCATCAAGCCGTGACTCTCACGATGACTGCCTTTTCTCGAGCCGTTCTTTCTCATTGTACTGTACCTGGCTAGCGCGATCCCCTGTCGGCGTGTAAGAATAGATTAAGGTAGTGGATCGCGGACTTGGATCCGGGCCAAGGATATGGAGAATCCCGACTTCATCTCTTCGACATCACATTGTGTGTTCGTGAATTCCAGCTTGTTGGCATTGTGAGAACTTTTTGAACTGCTTGTACAGTGACTTCGAAGTGATGGCTTTCGCCTGAGAGAACGTACAGTACCTGACCGTGATGTTGCCGCCCAGATTCCTGCGGTAGAGAAGACTTCGAGAAAAGGAGGAGAGGAGAAGAGCTAGTGTTAGAGAACGTGTGGCCTTGGAGAGGAGGAGGATGAGCCGAGCAGTATATCGAGACCGCCCCAGTGTGGAGCGCTGAGGCTGGTGTCGATGGTCGAGAGAGCGGTTCTACGCACAGGAGACAGGAAAGGACTGCTGATATGTCAGTCCAGATTCTGCTGAGAATGCTGCTTTCGTGGCAGAGGAGCCACGTCGCCATTGTGGTTGAGACAGCAGGGCTACTTCGCGCGGTCGAGAAGCCACTAGAGTGAGCATGTCGCTGCCTTTCTCTGCGCTCTTTGAGAGCGAGTGGTGTCTGCGATCGCGGCCATCCTGGCAAGGCGCGGTCACGTCAACTGGCGGGCAAGAGGACACTCATCTGTAGAAGCGAATTTCGACTGCTGTCGCGAAGTGAGGATGCTGTCACATCTACTGGCGCTCTCTGCGATTGAGTGTTGCTCTATCGCCGCCGCCGTGGCGATGACTGCCATGCGCGGCCCTCGCGCAACACTTCAACTGGCCGGCGCGAGGGCATCCATCAGCGGCGGCGACTATACGACTGCTGTCGTGAGGCTCTGATGTATCACTGATCTGTAGAGACTATGGAACTATGGTTACAGACCGTCAGACAATGGCCGCCGGCCTCCTAAACCTCGCCACCCTCGATACCAGCGCCTCCACCACCTCCTCTCCTCTCCCTTCTGGCCCTCCTCTCCCTCTCCTCCCTTCGCTCGGGGCTCTCACCGCCTCCCCGCCTGGGTAGCAGCCATCACGCGTGCTCATGAATACGCAGCGAGGTGAGTTTTCTGTTCTGCTACTGTGCTCTCATTGGCGGGATGAACGGGTGAGCTAAGAAGCGGCATTACCCGCCCTCAGAATGATACTCAAGAAGCTCCCCTTCTGCTGACAACCTGAACTTCTTCTCTCCACTACACACCAAACAATCAGCTTCTTCAACTACCTTCTCCATCAACCATCATTCACTTCCTTCAACAACATCTTCAACCATCATCCACTTCCATCAACATCCTCCACCATCACTCACAAGCACCAACAACATCATCAAGGTATGTATACCACCCTCACTGACCCTCACCCTCACCATTACTGACATTGCGCAGAATCTTCATCATCTCACCACCAACAACGCACCAAGGCTCACTCGAGCGGCGCGCGTCAACACCAGCTCATCAGGTATGTTGCCACTGACTTCTGCCAGCGCCACCTCACTGACATCGCACAGATCCACCTCCACCACACCAAAACCAGCTCACCAGCGCAGACACGCGCGGCGAGCGTCACCTCAACTCATCAGGTATGTTCGCACTCACTTGCCACCAGTTTTTCGCCGCTGACTTTGCACAGATTTGAGCTTTCCACCAAAAACAACTGGTTTGCTCCCTTGTTGCGCCTTTTGGCGAGACTTCTAACATCAGAGCAGCGACAACATCAAACGCGACATCGTCACGCGCTCGAACGGCTCCTCACCATCGAAATCCGCACCCGCGACAGCACCACCTCCAACTCACTGACCTGCAAGACCCACTTTTTTCCCAAAACGGCAATCACACCAAAACATCACCCAAAAATCCGACTTCGCACCGACAACACCCCACCAAACCGACTTCGCAACGACCTATTTCACATCGAACGACCTCACCTTTCCCGACTTCACATCAACCGACATTTTCACGCAATGGCAGGCACAGGCAGCGAGAGGCACATGAGTTTTGTATCAGAGATGATGGTGGCAAGGGCAGACAGCAAGATCCGGCGAGCAGCGAGCACAGGCATGAAAGCGTGATGGGGCGGCGGCAAAGGGCATGAGTTCAAGAAGGATCCGACACATGGTACGACCTTTGCTTAGCGCCAACGGGTGTGTGATTGGGTTCCTGGTACAACTCCGGCGTCTCTAGCAGGGTTGCACGTTCGAAACGTGGGTATTACACCCACGCACTCGTTCCTGCGCAAAAGTCCTTCAATGGAGATCACGCTGCGATATACCGATGCGACATCCACACCGTCAAAAAGAGTCATTTGCTGGGCGCCGAGTTTAATCAAATGGTTACTTGGTCAGGTCAAAGGCATTTGATTTCTTGCGGCACTGGTCTGTACCCTCTGTGTCTTTGGCGTAAGATGCGGTAGCAGGGCTTTTCATTCGACATTCACGACATCAGCCACTACATCAGCCACTCGACTTGGTATGGTAGGGTGGATATTCATGCTCTCGCCGCTCGCTGGTTAGAGGCTGGTTGGCATTTAGTGGTGGCATTTCATGGCATTTGATGGTATTTAGCAGGCTTCGATGGTGATTTCAAGCAGACTTTGGTGGTCCTTGGGGCATTTGTACAGCAACATGCGGCTGGGTGGTGGGTGGCATTGGCTTTTTGTAGTGCTCTCTCGTGTGCCTTAGGTGGTTGACAGAAATCAAGTGATTCAAGTCAAACTCATTTAATTCTCTCATCAACTCCTGCTTCGATTCTCATCAATTCTTCTCCACTCGTGCTTGACCTTAACTGATCGTGCCTTCTGATTTCTGCTCTTTCCATCAGATGCACATTTTCCACGCAATCACCTGTGCCTAACATTTTCATCCACATCCGAGTCTGCGACAAGTCTCGTTAAGTTCTGCGGCATATCACCAACCTCCGTCAGCGGCCCAGTCGTAACATTCAGTCAGTCTCTGCAACGACCACGAGCGAGCGCAGCAACATTACAGCACAATTCGAGCTCCACAATCGTGCGGCTGGCTCGCTTTGACTCCGAATTCGATTTGACAACGCCGCATCCGGACAGCAGCGGCACCACTTCTGAGGATCATCGCAGCAGGAGCGGCAGGCCATGGGTGCTATCACTGACCTCCCGGCTGAGTTGAAGCTCGACATCTTCGAGCGCCTTCCAGCTCGTGAGATCCAGCGCTGCAGACGAGTGTGCAAGGGCTTTCGCGACACAATCAATGCCAACACTTCCGCCTTGTCGCGCGATATCTGCGCTCGCGAGGTGACGCGACTCAAGGTCAAGGTTGAACATGTCTTCGATTATGATCCTAGTCAAGTCGATTTCCTGGAGGCCCTTCATCGGTGGTGTGCGCATCACGGTAAGTATCCTTCCTTGTGTGAGGCGTGACTCTAGTCAAGCAGGTGCAGCGAAGGCAGTTGCGTCAGAAATGGCAGCACCGCCTTAGCACCGCTGCAGCGAGCGAGCGCCATCTGAGACTCTGCTGACTGTTATACTTCTGCTGCCAGGGATCTCTCTTGAGGGTCAAATGCGCGCACAAGATCTCCGCCTATTTGCCGATTTCTACATTCTCAAGAATTTTACGCGACGCGGTCTAGAGACAGACCGAGAGCTTTCTCAAGATGATATCACATTCCAATTTTCGACTGGCATAGACATTAAGGACGCTCTTCACGGTCTTCGCCAGGAACTCATCTACATCGCGGCCACCATGGTAGACCTCATTGCCAAAGAACAGGAGCGGGACGGATTTCAGTTCCTCGGTGTTGATCAGGACGGCAAAGTAGCCTTCGCTGATGGGCTTATCTGGAATGTCTTGTCTCTGGTTCCGAAATTTGACCGAGTGTGCGCAGAAGATCTCTTCGAGGTAGAGCAAGGCCAAGCAAAGCTTCTTCCTTTCACAATCAGGTCGCGACAGGAGCAAGAAAGCATCTGGAACAGCATTCTAGCCTTGAGTGACCTGAGACCAGCTCCATTCGTCCGCCAAGACGGCCTTTATCGATTCGGCGATCAGACTGCAATTCGACATGGTATCTCCAGCTTGCCGGAGCTGGTGCGCATTTTCGGCGTCCCTTTCCTACCGTGGCGGCATTTCGGAGAACATACTGTCGCTTACTGCGTCAAGAGCGGGTGGGCGTATTCCGCGCTCGACCACTCTCAATCGCCGGAGCAGGAAATGCGACTGAAGCCGCTGAAGAAGGCGGCGATTCTGCAAGAAATGTATGTTCTTTGAAACTCCGAAGATCATGCTTGGATTCATGTCCAGAGCAGTGGGTTGATGGTGCTTCTTCGACTTGAGAATCCTCGCACGTATGGCTTTGAGACCGGTACTGATGACGAGCTTGCGGAAACGGCCTTTGGTTGCGAAGAGAAGTTTGAAGAACATCAAGCTCGGAGGACGGGCAGAATGAAGTTTTCTGCACGCCTAACTTCGAAAGGTCTCATGACACCGGAGGATGGATTGTTGACATAATCGAGCTGCCACAGCCTTCGAGCCTCTCCTGTTCCAAGGCATTCCATTCTATGCTTCAACGTGCTGCTCTGGCAGCAGGTCAAGCAGAAGCGCACGTCTAAGATCCTCCGCATCTTCACCAAGAATTCCACCTCAGAACTCAATTTGGCCTCCTCTCTGCGAACTTTCTCAAATCATCCTTAGTAGCCACGCCCAGCACAAACCTCCTACCCGGATCCGTCACGACTGCAAAGTCGCTCTTGTGTCCGCCAAACTTCCCGTCGAAGAACGCTTCCAGATCTTCAAGAGGTGTCTCCATTGTGATCAACTTATATTTCTTTCCTTTCCTCTGAAACTTCTGCATCACTTTCTCAACCGGATCCGACTCTTTGAACTGCTTGGTCTCGAGCAGCTGCCGTAGTCGCGGCACTGACATATAGCCGAGGAGAGTCTTGTGCTCATCGATCACAGTCAGGTGGTCATAATCGCGTTCCAGTGCAGACATCATTGCTTCGAATACTGGCGTGGTGGGCTTTACTGAGAAGGCGGCGGAGGGGTCGAGGTCTTCTACTACGGCCTGAAACAATACACGGTCAGTATGTTTAATAGTCTGGAATATCCGCCATCCCAGTTCCTTCACAAAATGCAATGGTACGCACACCGCGGTATTTGCTGGCCCAGGGGCTTGTACTTTCTCTGGTTGTTGAGGATTCTGGTGCTTCGCCGCTCGAAGCTGATAACCCTGTCGTCGCCATGCCGGGAATCAATTCTACTATTATTGCAGTCTCGGCAGTACCATACAGCAATAGGATGACGCCTCAGCCTTCTCGGTCGTGTGGAGCAAAAACAACACAGCCTGATCAGAACAGCAAATAGCTTCCCGAATCGTATCGTTGTCTTGTCCACAATTTTGACTTCGAGCCGACGAGCCGCACAATGACATCAGGGTTGAAGCTAGGGTAGAAGCTCGGCTATCAATAGCTTGTTGTACCACAGTACCACCATGTTTCCTTGCAAGCCTCGCAGCTTTCACTCACTTTACAAGCTGAAGGCAAGGAGCCGCATTCAACGGCATACGAGAGATTGGAAGGTGAGTCTCAATGTCTGCTGAGCGAGTCTGCCGACCCATTAGCCTGGGCGGATTTAGGCGAGCGTCAGACGGAAATAAGCAACAACAAAGCCCGAGCATTGATCGCAACCATGATCCAGGAGCTTTGGCTGACAACAATCCTATAGAGCAGACATAATGCAGTCGTTCTTCCCTTCCGCGAGCGCTCTGAGCGCGACCTTCGGATATGCCTCACCTATCAAGCTCAATAGCCAACCTGAATCCCAGCGCAAGGAGATCTCCCACCTATACAGCAGCTGGGACGCAGCTGAAGATGCGAAACAAAAGGTCACAAAGTTGAGCGATGCTGCGGTAGCTGAGCTCAACAAGGCTTCTCAAATCGCGCAAGAGAAGACTGGAAAGATCGAGCTGTACTCTGGGAAGTACTATGCTGCTTGGTGAGCATGCAGATATGTCCGAGCCAGCGCAAAGCTGGAGCTGATGCGATAAAGCACATTCGGAGGTCTGATGGCCTGCGGTATCACCCATTGGGGTGTCACACCTCTCGATCTTGTGAAGTGTCGTCGACAGGTCGACAGCAAGCTCTACAAGAGCAATGTTGAGGGCTGGAGTAAGATCATGGCCAGCGAAGGCCGGACAGCGCTCTACACTGGTGGTTCTCCTACTTTCTTCGGATACTCGGTTCAAGGTGCTCTGAAATATGGTTGTTACGAGTTCTTCAAGAAGTTCTATTCCGACCTGGCTGGCGAGGAGAACGCCACCCGCTATAAGACCTGGATTTACCTCGCTGGTTCTGCTTCTGCTGAGTTCTTCGCCGATATTGGTCTGTGTCCGTTTGAGGCTGTGAAGGTCCGAATGCAAACTACCATGCCACCATTTGCGAAGGGAACATTCGATGGTATCTCCAAGATCGTGGCCGAGGAAGGTGTCAGTGGGTGAGTTTAGAGTGGCTCGTAATCATGCATCAGATGTGACTGACCAGACTAGACTGTATAAGGGTATTACTCCTCTCTGGGGACGTCAGATCCCATACACCATGATGAAGTTTGCCTCTTTCGAAACGATCGTCGAAATGATCTACCACCGCCTCCCAGGAACCAAAGATGACTACTCCAAGGCTGCTCAGACCGGTGTCGCATTCTCTGGTGGTTACCTCGCCGGTATTCTCTGTGCTATCATCTCTCACCCTGCCGATGTCATGGTCAGCAAGCTCAACACCAACCGACAAAAGGGAGAATCTTTCGGTGGCGCAACCAGCAGAATCTACAAGGATATCGGATTTGGCGGTCTTTGGAGTGGTCTCCCAGTCCGGTGAGTATTGATCCCCGGGACTTGACCATTGAAGATCATTTTTTGCTGACACTTCCTCCAGTATTGTCATGATCGGTACTCTCACTGGACTCCAATGGATGATCTACGACTCCTTCAAGATCTTCATGGGTCTGCCGACAACAGGAGGTGGAGGTCAGAAAGCTGAAGAGAAGAAGTAAATGGGCTGTGTGACCACCAGATATCCGAATCCTTGTGACCAGCTGTGACCTGCTTCACCCCGAGGAACTAGACCGCCACAGAAGACTTCGAGACGTATTATTTGAGGCCGTTTGTATTGTAACGTTGTGATGAATGGCATGACATACTCAACTCAGACTCACTCCTTCCCAAACTGTTCACTAGTGATTGAACACCCATGGGCACAGAGCTTGATCCTTCACTCATGCTTTCGCAGAGCCGCACTCCCGCGTCAGACTGTACCTGCTTGTGATTGCAAGGACATCATAAAATTTCACATCCCAGCTATCAACCACGAACAGGCGGCGAAAGCAACTGGTGGAGTTGATTGGCGGCGAGCTTGGACCTTATCTCTGATTCGCTTGGCATGACATAGTGCTTCTTTCGACATCATCTTTTGCTCTCACGAGTCTTTGCAGTTTAACCCAAGAAATTTGAAAGGCCGAGAAAGGCGTTTGTGCTTGACCACTTACAAGAAGTTCGACTCGCTTATGGCGTCATGGTCCGGTTTCCGCCGTACGACCTGACCGGAGCAGGATCCCTGGTTGAGGAGCTACCAGAGACCAGGTGAAGACACTCATGCTCTCCATATTTTCAGCTTTCCCTTGTTTTGACTTCAGCTTGAGAGAATCACTTTGATTGAAAGAACAGAGAATCGCGAATATGCCTTCTGGAGAACCTATGCATTCGACCGGTCGCGGTGGTGAGTCTTGCGAAAGCTCTTGAAGCTTGGTGAGAGCTGTGCGACTAACAGAACCTCAGGCGCCGGCAACATTGGCGTTGACAGCAATACCTACGTGGACGGCGATATTGTCCGCGAAGGCACTCCAGGTGTCTCGGCAAATGACTACAGCGCTGGACGTGGTGGAGCCGGTATGGAAAACACGGATCCTTTTCTAACCTCACCTCTATGTACTCATCCTTCTCATCACAGGCAACATTATCCACCCCACCGAATCCGGCAAAGCAGGCAAGCCTTCCGAAGAGATCGTGCCGGAGTCCGCGACTCGCGTGCCAGGCGACAGCTACCAGAATTTCCATACCGGACGCGGTGGTGAGGGTAATGTGCACAAGGACAAGTATGGTGGACACAGCTCTGCGAAAGAACAGGCTGCTGCAGATGGGCATAAGGAGGGACTTGTGGAGAAGGTGAAGCATGCGATTGGTTTGGACCATAAGAAGGAGAAGACACCTGAGCCGAAGTAAAGTGGTGCGTCTGAAGTCGTAAGAGCCACGACATGGCGGTACGCAGCTACAAGCAGCTGGCGATGAGGTGTCTACGAGTACACGATTTGAATTTCTTGATACCACAATGTTATGGGCAGACTGAGGGCGCCCGAGATTGGCTGAGCTAGGCTGATGAGATCTGTAGATGTTCACGAATCATGACTTTTGCTCACTAGTCGCCTTCATGTGGATTCATTTGAGCTTCGAAGCGACCGAGCTGAGTCCGTGCTTTCAACAACTTCACTAGCAAGGCAGGATGTGAGGATTGCCAATGTGAGATGAGATCGAGCTCGATCCGTGACTTCGCTCTTCCGTGCAAAATTACCGCGACTTCGTCAGACTAAAACCAAGACCACGACAAAGCTTGCCTGTCGGCATCGAAGTAAAGACATCACGAAGCATTGCACGGATTACACTGACGAGCACGCCGAACACTATTGCCAACGACGAAGCTCGCGATGGATGATCCGCCATTCAAGCGATTGTCACCGGAGCTGAGGAACGAGATATACGAGCGAGCGCTCAGACACAAGGAGGAGATCGAGGTTACAGAGTCGACCCAAACCGGCACACTGATTACTACCAACAAGAAGCACGCCACCGGTTTCCTACGAGTCTGCCGCCTGTTCGGAGACGAAGCCTCCAGCATTTTCTACTCTTCAAACCACTTCCGCTTTCACGACCAAGCAGCTCCAGATTTCAGCACTAGCGGCGTGTCTGACGTCGCAGATACCATTTCCAAGTTCGTTTCGAAGATTGGAGAGGAGAACGCTCGGTACTTGCAGCGCGTTACGGCAGAAGTGAGTGTCTCCTTCGGGTCAACTGACGACGATTTCGCTACCTTCAGAGCGACATGGGATCAACTACGCCAGCTCTATCAGATGCGCCATCGTCTCCGCGCTGAGAGCTTCGTATGCGATGTGCGAGTAAGCGAGTCATTCATGGAAAGAGAAGTGACCCATGCATTCACACCGGATTTGTGCGATTTCAGGACATCGCGAAAGGCTGCGCTGGAGGTGCTTAGACTGCCAGTGCGTGGTTTCGAATCGACACAGCGCACTTTCCTGAAGCTTAATTGCCGATATCTGCTGGAGAATTGTACCGAGGATGGGCTGAGGGAGATGGCCGTCGATTCAGCAGAGTGATTGCTGGTGTGGATACTGTCAAGAACGAAGGGCCAGCCCGTACTGAGCGTGGCACAACTTCCTTGCGACGTAGAAGCTGGACACTTTTGAAAGGTCGCTCGAGATGCGATGCGGCGTCAAAGGCTCGCTCTTACCAACCAGCAGATCAGACACCATATGCTGCGCATGGAGCTGCAGTACCAGGATGGTGGTCGTATTGTCCCTAGCCGGCCTCACATGTGAGTCAAGCATGCAATCTCATACTCGGCAGTTCTGACCTAAACGTAGAATTGTCCTCCTCTTAGACTCCTTGCAATGAACACCGGGTTCCTCAACTCCGTACAAAATTTCTCGATCTGGTACCGACTTCGGGCCTCTGGCAGGAGGAACAGTCCGTCTCCCATGCGCAGGTGCTCGGAGTGCTCGGAGTGGGCTTCGGCGTGAGCTTAAACATCAACTCACATTTGAACAGAGGACAAGGAAGTAGTCCTTCCAGCTCAAGCCACAACCAATGCTTCCCATGCGAGCGGCCCTCTTGTGCATTCTCAAGTCGTATCAGGAAAGCTTTGCCTCGAGAAATCTCCGTGCAATATGAAATGCAGCATGATCCCGATATCACTCTTGCAGGATTCGCCTCTATCTTCTATCAAAAAGTCGATCACAATCTCGACTCTAAAGCTGATAAGATGCACACGCAATAAAGCGATCAGAAACTCGATCTCCAAAATATCAAAAAGCGTCCCAAAAGCACGATCGGAAAGCCATCCCGACTCACAAGCATCTCGGAAACCTTCCGTTTTGGCACTCTCACCAAGCGACCGGAAAGCCTACCGATTCCAGGTAGGCAGTCAACGGCAGGAGCGGGAGCACTTTCCGAAACGTGGAGTCTGCAGATCGGTAGATGAATCTGGGGAGGCGCATGCGAAGCGTGGTGTCACAAGATAGTGCTTGATTGGTCTTGCCCTGATCCTTCGCTTCTTGGCCGCTATCTGACGGCTGCCCGACCTCACGTGTGGTAGCGCTAATGCAACACACAGACAATGTTCGTATCTCTTCCTGCTCGCCCGGTGATCTTGGGATGTCGCGTAACAACTATGGCCCACTTTATATGTAACGCAAACGGCCACGAGGAGTATGAGAACCAGTTCGTTCTGTCCTCCCCACAAAACCAAAGGTCCACTTGATCTTATACTATTATTGTTGTTGAGAAGCTTGGAGAGGAAAGAGTTAGAGAGAAATGGCGACTCAAGACATTCAGACCGATCCTTGGCAGAGTGAGAATGGAGGAGGCGAATATCGTCGTACTTCGTTTGGAATTGGAGAGAAACGTCGCCTTTCAGCTGGTTCTGGACGACGGGCTTCGTACGGCTATGATCCAGCAATCGAGATCTCGGCGACGAACGATGCGGTCTTTGGAGATGTTTCCAATGGGCCGAATTATTGTGCTGTAGGATGGGCTGGTGCTGTGGTGCTCATGTTGAAGACGCAGATTGGTTTGGGTGTGCTTGGTATTCCGCTGGTGTTTGTGAGTTGTGCGGTCTACGATGTGAAGGTATTTGCTGGGTACTGATGGCATTGTAGGACACGATTGGAATGGTTCCTGGAGTCATCTGTCTACTGGCGCTTGCGATCATGACAACCTGGTCTGATTACATTGTTGGTGTCTTCAAGATCAATCATCCTGAGGTGTACGGTATCGATGATGTTGGAGGACTGATTGCTGGTCGAGCTGGCTACATCATCGTGGGTACTGTGTTCTGCTTGTGTAAGTTGCTCATGGACCTCAAACGTCGGTGTCTTGTACTGATACCGCTGTAGTCTGGATCTTTGTCGCTGGTTCGGCAATGGTCAGTATCTCGATTGCCCTGAACGCCTTGTCGCTTCATGGAGCTTGTACAGCCATCTTTGTTGCTGTTGCGGCAATCATTGGCTTCCTCGTTTCGAGTATTCAGACTCTTCATAAGATCTCCTGGATCGCTTGGGTTGGTGTCGTTGGCATCATCTCCTCAAGTATGTATTGTGCTCCGCGTATTGCAGACCTCATACTCATGACTATCTAGTCCTCGTCCTCACGATCGCCGTTGGTCTGCAAGACCGTCCTTCCGACGCGCCACAAACCGGCATCTTCGTCTCCGACTACAAAATCACCGCAAATCCATCGCCGGCCAGCGCATTCCAAGCTCTGTCGACTTTAGTCTTCGCATACGCCGGCACGCCAGCCTTCTTCTCCATCGTCTCCGAAATGCGCGAACCACGTCAGTATGGTCGATCAATGTTCATCTGCCAAGGTATTGTGACATCGCTGTACCTTGCCATTGGTATTGTGGTATACTACTTCTGCGGATCCTACGTCGCTTCGCCAGCCCTTGGCTCAGCCGGACAATTGTTCAAGCGCATCTGCTATGGCCTTGCTCTGCCAGGCTTGCTCGCATCAATGATTCTGCTCAGCCACGTACCAGCCAAGTACATCTTTATTCGCATCTTGAAGGGCACTAGGCACCTCAGCAGCAACACCCCGACTCACTGGATCGTGTGGCTATCCTGCACTGCTGGAATCGCGCTAGTCTCGTACATCTTGGCTGAAGCCATTCCAGTATTCGGAGAGCTCGTCTCCTTCGCGGGAGCTGCTTTTGGAACTCTGCTTTGCCTTCAGCCCATGGGTGCGATGTGGCTTTATGACAACTGGGGCAGGTCAGATCGCGGGATCAAGTGGAAATTGATGGTTGCTTGGTCGATCTTCATTATCGTCGGAGGCACTTTCTTGACGATTGCAGGCACTTATGGATCTATCGTCGGCATCATCAACGCGCTTGACTCAGGATCAAAGACGAGCCCGTGGTCTTGCGCCGATAACTCGAACTCGAGCTAGTGCTGTTCATGGATTGACGTGAATTCATTCCTGGTCGCATTCAAGGCGATCCAGCGAACGAAGTTACGAGATAACAATAAGAAAATTGAAGAAGCAGCTCACTTTCAAGAGCTGACACTTTCTCTGCTATATCGAGGTTAAGTTGTGTCTGGCTTTTCTAACGCAATGCCGCAGCTTTACCTTGCCGTCCGAGCACTGAACGGCATCCGTCATGGAAGACATGTTCCTCGCTCAGTGACCTTGGTACAGATCTTGCTCTGCGCTCCTGTCGCTTAACGCCCTCTCTGTCCTCAGGAGCGCCCAGATCTCCGTGAGAGATTATTTTCGGGTGCTTGCAGGAGCTATCACCCACCTACCAACAAGCAAGAAGGTAGCTCTATGTGCTGCTGCGTTCAAGATCCCTCGGCTGTCCTTTATGTTGGCCTCACTCTCTCACTTCCCCTCATACTCTTCGAGCCGCCTCAAAAACCAGATCGGATATCGAATGTGGTGAGGAACCGGCCTCCCATCCGCCACATAGAATTTCCGCTCTTCGAGCAGTCCAGCAATCACATTCTTGTGCGAGCTCACATAATCCAACATATCGAGCTGCACCTCGAACCGTTCTTGCTTTTGAGCAATGTAAGGTTTGAGCGTCAAATTGCACTTAACGACTCTACATTAAGAGACTGCGCCATACCGCGAAGCTCATCGATCTGTGAGTTAACCTTTTTGAGCTCTGCGATTTTGATGGGCAAGCATGCCAAAAGCTGATGCCATTTGATGTCGACGCAGATGTGCTTGATGATATCGCCGATTGGTCGCGAGAACTGCTTGAAAGCTGCAATCCCGCTCGAGGTATCAATTTTCCCTATACATAGAGCATCCGGGAGCTCCAAGCTGAAAGTGTTGATTGCGTAGAACATTGCCGTCGCTTCAGCGCGGATCTGCCGACATGTCTGGAGAAGTGCAGTTGCGCGCGGTTCTGTCGACTCGAGGCGGATGTCGGACGTGTACCTTTCTCTAGATTCGAGGGGGATGTCGGATGTGTATCTGATGGAAATGGTGTCTTCGAACGAGAGCGCGAGCTTATAGATCTCGTTTCGGAGCTCTGCAGACAGCTTTCCCAATGGTGATGAGTCCATATCTTGTAGTACTATATGTAAGCGTAGCGGTGGTAATCGTACCAAAATTGTTGGACAGTAAAAGCCAGGAAGACAAAGAAGCAAAGTATAAGGGCACGTCTGCCAAGCTTCACATGCAGTCAGAATTCACTAGTGACTCGCTATCAAGTGATGTGCTTAGCTTGTGAGCCGTGAGCGCCACATTTACTCATGGCTTTCTCTCTCACACACATTTGATACAGTGAGGATAAGCTGCCTGAGTGATGGAGAGCAAGAGCGCAGTGATATTCCCATTACGGCCCTGCAGTCCGTCATTTGTGGCTTGGTGCAGCTTCTGTTCGTGATGCCGTTCGAGTAATCAACACTGCCCAAGCTCTTACTTCACTACTCGTCGCTTTTCGCTCGACCACTCACTCATCATCCGACTCGAGCTCTTTCTCATGGAGCGACTCCAAGAACCGCATAGTGAAGAATGCCTCTGCTTGTTCTGACACATCCGCGACTCGCAACTTCTTTTCCTGTTCGTCAATCGCCTTCTGCCTCGAGTTCTCAAAGTCCAGCACATCTAGCTCCACAGTGACTGGCCTAAAAAGACCCCGGGAAAGGTAGTTAGCCTTCCACACGCACTTGAACGACTCTGTGTTTCGGAACTGCGCTGCGTGACGCATCGAATCAATCTGGGAAATGATGTCCTCTATTGCTGATGTGATGATCTGAAACGTGGTCTGCTGATGATAGACCAGGTCCACGATGAGATGCTTGATGGCGTTGCTATTGTGGAGACCAATTGTGTGGAAGAAGTGATCAAGGATAGTGAAGCCGTT
Organism: Pseudocercospora pini-densiflorae CBS 125139; assembly: GCA_000504365.2. Classification (NCBI taxonomy): domain Eukaryota; kingdom Fungi; phylum Ascomycota; class Dothideomycetes; order Mycosphaerellales; family Mycosphaerellaceae; genus Pseudocercospora; species Pseudocercospora pini-densiflorae. Next base: position 53,419 of record AWYD02001367.1, read on the forward strand.
GGTAACCTCGATATCATGACTTGTGGCTGCGTGGGCGATATGGAAGGTGTTGTTCGCGTAGAACAGCTTAGTCGCTTCTGAACGCATCTGGCGACATGTCTGAAGAAGTGCAGTGGGATGGGCGACAGAAGACTCGAGGCCTCTAGAAGTCGGAGTCCCATACACAGTGATATCGTCTTCGAAGGAGAGGGCGAGCTCATATATCTCGTTGCGCAGCTCCGCCGACAGCTTGCCGAATGGGCATGACTCCATTGTCTGCGCCGATATCTGACAGTGGCTGAGTGCTTTTGCGCAGGTCGTGGGAATGTAGAAATTCTAAAAGTCTAGGTTCGTCAGAAGAAGGTCTATGTGCCAAGCTTCACGTGCGGGCCGTAGTCAGTCTTTGCGAAGTGACGTGTCTGTAAGTGATCCGGGAGTGCCGTGTTCACTTTTGAGAAGAGCCCAGTGCAAGCAATGCATGTGAAGCCCTCAGCGTTTCCAGTCAGAGCGGGGCTGGGCTGGAAAGATGAAGTCTTTCGCGTGCAACAAAGGACTGAATGAGCCTTTAGGGGGAAAAGATTGTTACCGAAAGGGAAGGCACTTCTGATCTTGGATAGCTTCCGCCGAAAACTCACGCTCACTTGCAATGAAATAGACTGACTTTCACGCGATAGCAGTCGCGCTTGCCCTGCCAAGACTCCATGCATAATTCACAAGAAATCAAACGAGAGTTCTTAAGCCCCATCCCTCCTCCCCGCCTCCATCTCAACAACAGGCGGCAACTCCGCCGGCAACTCAGAAAACTGTCTCGGCCAATTCGTCTCCAGATGCAAAGATTGCGGTGTCTGTCCCGTCGAAAGCTCAGAAGGAGCAGCCTCCGTAGTATCCCAAGTATGCGCCTTATTCAGTTCCGAGTCCTTCTTATCAAACGGCACCCCATCCGCAGACTTTTCGTGAATCTGTTGACCATCGATCTCGCCAGCAGGAGCAGCGGCAGGGACATGCTTGATTTCTGTGGTAGCGGCACCTGCTTCCTCGGCTTGGCGGCGGCGCTTTCTTCTTCGTAGTAGCCAGAGGGCGACGAGGACGCTGGCTACTACTGCGAGAGCGGCCATTACGATTCCGGCGATTGCGCCTCCGCTCAGTCCGCCGCCGCCGGAGTCACTGGCTCCGGGAGGTAAGATCCGGACCAATTCTGGAGTGGAGTTTGAAGGGAATAGTGCTTGTGCGACTGTGAAGTTGCGGCGGTCGTAGTCTGCGATCACATATGCTTCTTGCCAGAAGACACGGCCGAGGGTGTATTGGCTGATATATTGCGCTCGCTTAATTGGAAAATACCATTGTGAGCCGTTGACGTGAGGGTAGCTGACGTTGAGGTCGAAAGCAGCGTAAGGAAGGACGATTGTGGCTGTCTCGGTACTGTTCGCTCCTCCAAGCGTGAAGGTGAAAGTCGGGTTCTCGGCAAGGAGATTTGCGTGAGTGGTGTCATTCATAAGGTAGAATTCTGTGGCCGTATCATATTCGAGACCGAAAGCTGATTCAAACACGTCGCAAACCTCCGGTGGCAGCCAGATGTAGTTGATCATGCTATTCACATACGCTGTAATGGTATCGGTGAGCAGGTAAGAACTGCTTTGTGTAGTCGTGCCATTGTATGTGATTGACTGGAGGTTGATCTGCAGGTCCTGGGATGGGTTGATCGAGAAGGATACTGATACAGAATTGTTGGGATCGAATCGCATGGAGTCGTACCCTCCGAGCGTGAGGCTACCAAAGATGGGTGCATCCTTGTAGAACGCACCTGCAGTGTATGCCCAGGTCGTGCTTGGTATCTTCCTATCCTCGGGATCACTGAGCGTGCCCATCAGAGTCCGCACGGGATCATCGAAGCCTGTCGTGTTCAGTCGCAGTGGACTCAACCCGATCACGCCAACCCAGAAGTCGTTCGATGCGATCCTGGCCACCAGCTGATTCGGAAGAGCAGGCAAGACCCCATTCGCGGTGCCGAGCGTGACAGTATCTAGCCCGTATGATGCATTGGCATTCAAACCAAGCATGGACTCGATAACTGGGTTGAGGTTGTAATACGAGCCATTAGAGACTTGTGATGTCGACCACGTTGAGGACTCATTTGCGCTGAAGACATCGCCTCTCTGCTCTTCGCAATCCCACAAGTCTGGATTCTCTTCTGTGCAGCTTTCTTGCGCAATCGCCCAGATGGCATTCCCTGCTTGGACAGAAGATCCGGGAAGGAGATGAAGAAGTTGGCCTTGGTAGACGTTAGCAGCGATTCGTGTTCAAAACAACTACGACCTACCTGGTGTGCCCACCTGGACATGAAATGTGCTCCACTGACCGTCATCGCCCTGCCTGAGAGGTTGTAAGCATCGAATCTTTCTATCACTGATGCCTTCACGTACCACGACCCGCTTGCCGGCACTGATATTGGGTCCAGTGAGCTCGGCGACGTCTCTGCCAAGGATATGCTGGCCAATGTCAATATCGAAACTGCTGTTCGTGCAAAATGTCCCGCCATAATTGTGCCATACATGGCAGAGTTTGAGATGGAAAGTCTGGATTCAGTAGACTGCACTAAGCGTCCATGTAGGGCTGATATTCGTCTGGGTTCATCGTCCGTCATCTGGCGCGTGGTAGTAGCAGTGGCTCAGCTGGAGACAGGGAGGCCATTGCTCAGGCAAGCAGTTGCTCTAACATCACAGGTTGATGAGTACTCGTCATGCCACTCGCATGCAATCAAATTTGAGAATCGCAGCTTACATTTCCAGGTCTGATGCAGTGCGACAGTATTTCGTTGGCTTCGGCAGCGGTCGGTAGGCGAAGCTCATGTGAGCGCTGACATTCCGGCGGTTGGGATCTGCCGATGGTGACATGTGAAATTCTTCGACCTGCAGACAACGTGGTGAGCTCCATGCGCGCTCGCTTCCGTCGGCATGAAAGCAGTATGGCCGACCGAGCCATGCACCAGCATGCAAGGCGTCCTTTCAGGGTCGACCTTGTGTAACAGTAAGCAGTCACGATTCGTCGGGTTGAACGTACCTATATCGGGAGTGGGGAAAGAGGCTGGTGGTTTCATTTCTATTGCAAGAATGTGATGCTATGCCCAGACGCCCACCAACGCCATAAGCATAGCACCAGCTACTACAGCGCCACAGGCCTGTAGTCGTCTCTTCCCTCGCAGTTCTACATAGCTTGCGTCACTTAGGAAATCCTCCGCAAGTAATTGTACGAGACCGGCATATAAAAGCAGGCCGCTGCTGATTGCATTCATGATGCCGACCATAAGAAGTCCAAACTGACTTTGCGGATCATAGAGTCCTTGAACGCCAAGACCGATGGCCTGACCGATTGGTGTCGTGATGCCATACATCAAGCTCATCAACCAAGGTTTGTATGAAGTGGTGGAGAAGGAGCCAATCGAAGCGATTCGAGAGCCCAATGCTAGACCTTCGAATGTCTGGTGGAAGCTGATCGCGATCAGAAGCACGATGAATGATGAGCCAGTGCTGACTGACAGCGCCAAACCGATGAAAACGCTGTGGAATAAAATGCCAGCTTCGAGCATCAGACATTGGAGCACGAGTCTTTGCTCCTGTGGTGTGGTTTGGTGTGGCGTGTTGCTGTGTTCCGGTGCTTGATCTGCCCAAGAGACTTTGCGATTGTGCCTAATCGGTCGCGTGTGCCCATTCGCATGCCCATTGACAGACATGACTAGATCTTCGTCGTCGTCGCTGTCGTTTCTACCCGTAAGTGGCTGTGTATCCTCGGCGGCTGGGTCGAGCTCATCAAGGTCCAAATCATCCTCGTCGTCTTCATCTTGCCTTCCAGGACTGGGCGTTCGTGGCAGTGGTTTGTTCAATGCCGGCGACTCGCTTGAGCTTGTAGGTGTAGGCGGCGCATCTAGATACGGACTCCGCTGCTCAGATAGAGCTATGTCGCCATCCTCAGCATTTCCAAGAGGAAGCTGCTGAAACCTGTTGAAGCTTTGACTCTTTCTTCCTAATGCCGGCCGTGTATCTAGACCATCCGTCTCGCCCGTCCTTAACTGTTCAAAGTCTACATGATGACTGTGACCTGCGCCTTTTGCTGCAAAGAACATCTCAATGCCCACCACGACCATCACGCTAACCATGGCAATGAAGCCTGGCATGGCCGGGTACACATCTGTCCAGAATGGTGGCAGACACGGATCTAGCAGATTTGTGTATGCCGTTGGGAATAGATGTACGAAGGCAGTCGCTATCAACACACCTGTCCCAAAATGTCGACTAACGAATAGCGCATGGTTAGGCACTGGCAGTCGCGGGAAGCGGCGGATTATGAGTGGGAAGGAGCAGGCAAGGGTCGATAGAATGAGGATCTGAAACAGCGCGCCGAGATGAAGGCCGAAGTTGTACTCGCGATTCTTGTTATCGGATCCGCATGCTGGTCGCTCGCCGGCAGCCTGGCGACGCTGCAACTCGGCTTGAAGGACAGAGATGGGTAGATCGGCAAATCTGGCTACTACTATAGCATTGTGTCAGCAGCGTGAGAGATGGTATAACAGGCTCCATCATCCACATACAATCATTGCGCCCATCTTGTGTCATGATCGTGCTTTCAGTCGGGCCCCACGACTACCGCGCACCATATTCAGACTGCACCTGGTGGTCGGATCAATTGTCTGTGAGATTGCTCCTTTCGAGAACGAGCGCCCAAGTCTCGGAGATGTCGGCCCGATCGCTGCCGAGCCTCGTGGCTTCTGCAAGGATGAACTGCCGAACAATGCTCGTGCACCTCCAACAACACCTTCAACCTGGAACGCTTCGTTACCTGCTGCTTCACGTATATCAGTGTGCGCTGAATCACGTCTCGAAAACGTTGAGTTACTTCTGCACCAGGCCGACAATATGGCTCACTTCCGTTGAAGACTTGCTACGGAAACATTTGTCAATGATGTAACGCATCATGGCGGCATAATGGCATTTCTGCCTGACATAGATCTCCTTTGCATCAGCACAAATATCTGCAGCTGACTCAGCGTAATGCTCTGCAATAACATTCTAACGCTCGGTAGAATGCTGCAAAGCGCTTAGGTGTATGATGATTGATCGCAGCACAGCATCTAGTGACATCATGGCCAGGGATGCGTAGAAAGAACTCATTCCTCACGTAACAAACACAGAACTGCATCGACGCTGACCTCAAAACTTCACTTCGCCACAGCATTCCGGATCAGACCTCTCAAAAGATCCATTCACGACCTCAGCTAAGACAATGTCCATGAAAGCAATCCACCTCACCAAACCAGGCAAGCCAGCCGAAGTGCTTGCCCTGGAAACCATCGACAAGCCGAAACCAGAACCCACAGATCTTTTAGTCAAAATCAAAGCCTGCTCAGTCAATCCAATCGACACAAAAATCCGACAAGGCGGATTCCCAGCTCCCGACATCACAGGCTTCGATGCATCAGGAATCGTACAATCCGTAGGCTCTGCAGTCCAAAACTTCAAATCAGGCGACGAAGTCTACTATGCCGGACTCCTCGGCCGACCTGGAACCACAGCTCAATACAACCTCATTGATTACCGCTCCGCAGCAATCAAGCCGAAGAAACTTGACTGGGTGGCTTCAGCATGTATCCCACTTGTCACTCTGACTGCTTGGGAACTTCTCGAGGAGCACTTTAATCTTGTACAAGATGATCCGAAGGGGAAGCAAAAAGAGAAATCGATTATCATCATCAATGGTGCCGGTGGTGTGGGATCAATCGCTACCCAACTTGCTAGGAAAGTCTTTAAGCTTGGGAAAGTTATTGTTACGGCTTCGAGGCCAGAGACGGTTGAGCATGCGAAGAAGATGGGTGCGACGGATGTTATTTCTCATCGCGAGCCCTTGAAGGAGCAGCTTAAGGAGAAAGTCGGGGTTGATGGGGTGGATTATGTCTTCATTTGCTATGATACGAACGCCTACCTTCCAGTTGCTGTCGATATCGCTAACCCATTGGCGAGGATTGGATCGATAGTTGAGGTGTCGGATAAGTTGGAGTCACTGCATACCATGGACGGTTTCATGAAGGCTCTCAGCTTCCACTGGGAGCTTATGTTCAGTAAGGGTGTGCATAAGGTCAACATGGAATCTCAAGGAGATATTTTAAGACGAGCGGCCGAGTTGTTTGATGCTGGAGTCTTGACTTCGCTGGAGACGGAGCGAGATGTGCTGAGTGTGCAATCTTTAGTGAAGGTACATGAGAAGCTTGAGAGTGGGAAAGCAATTGGCAAGACTGGTCTGGAGGTCGGAGAGGATATTCAATGAGCAGAACAAAGCAACGAGACTGAGTCGAGTTCACTGATAACGTCCATCGGATCCAAGTAGTGACTGCAGTACAAAGCGCAATCTATAGCCTGTTGCAGAGAAGAAGAATCATAGTGGCAAGCATCAGAGTAACAGCATCGCAAACGTCCACGCGACAGCCACGATCCTTTCCCTCTGGTCTTCTGCAAGAATCCTCCGGCCAACGAACTACCGATCAAAGATATTTTTCAACCACAGGACCCCGGGTGCCCTGTGTCACCACTGCCTTGTCTCGATTTACTAAGGGATAGCCGTCAACGCCACCAGACATCTCTCTTTGGTAGTCGCTGGCGGCATTGAAGCGCATGCTCGCAAGACGTTCCTGTTCGTCGAGCGAGTCTTGGAGCTTCTGCCTTTTCAATTCCTCTATCTTTCTCTCTTTCTCTTGACGCGTAGAGCCCCCAAATCCGCGTCTCTCCACCTCTTCTTTACGCTGGTAGTCAGCTATGAGCTGCCGTTCCTGCGCCTGGTCCGCATCTCCACCATATAGTAGACTCCGTTGTCCAGACCTTTCCTCATCGCTCAGGTCGATGAAGGTGTCTGTTTCCGAGCGATTGTCCTTTTTGTACCGCGAGCCGCTAGGTCGGGTCGGGGCAAGTCGTGTTTCGATGCGTCTTATGCCGTCTTGGTCCCTGGTAATATACCTCTCGTACAGTCTACCACGTTGTTCAGATCTCTTACCGCTCTCTGGGTCTCTCACGTCGATGATGTACTCGTCGGAGCGGCTACCACCCCTATCGAGCGACGACCCTCTGGGTCTCGCCGTGGTCTGGGCTGATGGTGTGACACTCTCCATATCATCCTGCATGATGCTCGTGGAATACCTAGTCGACTTGTGTTTCGATCGCCTCGATCTGGAAGATGTGGCTGGCTCTATTATCACGCTTGGGTTGTCGCCGCGATAACGCCGGCCAGAGGTACCGTCGTGAATGACGACTGATGGCGAAGCCCGACGGGTTCTGAGTCCTTCGTTCATTGCTCTGAGCAGCGAGGTAGTCTGAGCGTATCCGTGGGGAAGCTCAAGTCTGGTGGGTGTTGAGTCGCGCTTTGTGCACGAGTATGCTTCACCATCCTGATAGTAAGCATGTACAGCCACGTCCGATGCCAGACTGTGACCAGTTTCGCAGAGAGCGCTGCCTCTTTTGTAGACTTCATATGGGTCGTAACAGTCTTGGCATTGTCGTGCATGAACCTCGAAATGATACATTGACCATGCTTCAGTCGATGTCATAGGTCGAGAAATCGTAGTAGATGTTGTGGGTGCGAATCGTGCAGTCTTGGTGGATGCCCCCATGCTGGTCCCGGAACGTTGATTGTGAGGCTGGATTTCCACGATGACAGGCCGCACGTTTCGGCTTGTGGGAACCGAGTAAGAAGTTTCCGAAGGTGTGCTGGGCTGTAAAGGTAATGGCGATGTGTCGAGGCCTATGGCTTTTGGGCTTTGCTGAGGAAGGCGAACGCGCTCCGCTGCTCGACCATCCCCCTCTTGCATCCTCTGAGCTGCATTCTCGCCTTCCCCTGCAGACTTTCGTAGGCTCGTCTCCTCGGTCTTCCTTAGGTTTCTGCTCACCCGATCGACCTCCTCTTCATTGGCTATCTTCGCTAGCCTAGCTCTCTCTTCAAGCTCTCTCTGATGATTCCCAGTCGTCTTCGTTCGTACGGGCTGAGTAAGATAATGGCTTTCATCTTGCTCGGTAAGACGCTTTTCTTCTTTGTGCGTACTACTTCCTAGCTCTTGGCCGGCAGCAGTGGGCGACTCGGCCGTACTAGCCATTAGGTGATCCGCTTTTTGCTTTGCGCTCTGTGAGTGCGAGAGTGACGGCATCTCTTGCGCTTGCGAAGGTGCAAACGGTCGGGAGAAGGAAAGGTCGGATAACTTTCGATCTCGATCTCGCCGCGACACCACTGCAGGTATTCTTCCAATTGGGGAGAGCCGGGGCTGTCTCGGCGAGTCATTTCCTAGGTCAGGCATAGCATTTGAGCTCGAGTCCGGCGGTGAACTTTGAGTCTGCAGTCGGGTTGGACCGTTCGCTTGGTAATGCTCGCCGTTCACCGAAAATGAATCAAGCCTCCAATTGCTCGATCCTGATTCTCCTCGGATGCTCTCCTCCTCTTCTTTTCGTCTTGATTCTCGCGACACATCCCTAAGTTGTGCTTCTCGTTGCGCCAACTGCCAGGCAGCAAAGTCATTTGGGCTTTCGCCAGGCATTTGTGTTAGGCGATCGGTATCCGGCGCATCTGATTGACTACGGGATCGCGAACGGAGATGTTGCTCCAGTGCGATTTCTGCAAGATTTTCCGCGAGTCCATCTCCTAATCTGTCTCCAAGCCTGCTTCCTCCGCGGCCACTGCCTTCAGTAGCAGATGGTGCTCTATACCCTGGCTGAGCAACAGGTCCTTCCTGTTGCGTGATGCCAGGATCCATAGCTAGCGGGTCGAATGGAATCGGGCTGTCGATCTGTGTCCCTTTCTCGTCTTCGAGTGCTTGGAGAAGTGCGTCTTGCTGTTGACGAGAGGGACCATTTTCAGAGACCCATTCCTCTCGTTGCCGTGCTTCTCGCAGTTTCTCCAGTATTTGCTGCTCTCTCGCCGTCAACCCTCCTAGATCTGGATTTCTGTTTGCCAACTCTTGTCTTGCCGCCCTTTGCGACTGCCGAGCTTCAATGTACTCTGGTTGCTGCGGTGGCGCATCTTCCAACTTGGTGTCTTTTGATTGTGTTCTCGCACCTGAATCAAGATTGTCACCTTGTTCGCTTTGGTTGGTTCCCGACGGTATGCCTTCTTTCGTTGTATAAAGGCTTTCGTCCAGATCTTCCCAAGTTGCCATCGTGTGCGTCATCGCAGCTTCCTGTTTCTGCCGATTTGGTTCTTCAGCTAATACGTTGCTATTGGATTCTGAGGCGCTATCTGTTCCAATCGCCACGCCGCTCGAGACCTGCTCCTCGTCTTGCCCTTCTTGCTCATCGTCGAGAAGGTGCGAAGGAAGAGCGAATAGGGCAAGCTGCTCCATGTGTCGTCCGACATGCTTGAACCACGAGCCCAATGTAAGTTCAAGCTTCTGACAGAGAGGACAAGCCAGTGCTTCGCTGAGCGGCATCGGCTCTGCACAGGTCTCTGCCAATCTCTGAAGACTTGACGAGTCGTTCGCCTGCTTATGATCATCGACGAAGTGTGTCATCAGATCATCGGCGGCGCTAAAATGAGCGCTACAACCTAGGGAACATTTCCAGATTCTGAAATGGGAACGGCTCATGTGGCGTTGCCAGTCTCGACGCCTTGTGTACTGCGCGTTGGCAGTAGAACAAGCTTCCTGAGTGCAGACATATGGGGGCACATCTTCGTATACGTGTCGCCTTACTCACACGTCAGCTTGATAGAGTACGGATTTGTGATTACACAGACCTCCAGCGTTCTTGGCCTGTGAATTGCACAATACTGTTGCAAATTGGGCAATCGAACGGATCTCCATTAGCACCTTTCTCAGGCAGTCGCGGAGGTCGAAGTACCGATGTGTCAGACTCAGTAGCTGCAAAAGACGTCATACTATAGATCGATGCTATCTCGTCCACGTCCATGCTGATATCGGCGACGTCTAGAGTGGGAGTTTCGATGCCTGGTAGCGACGTGGCAACGGTAGTCACCTGTTCATCGAGAGCTTCGCCGTCCAGGCCCTGATGCTTTTTCTTCCCGTGTTCTTCTCGATAAAGAATATATTGGCGCTTCGACGAGATAGCACGACCCAAGCGCTGTGCCAAATATGGCTGTGCCGACGGATACTTACTCTGCACATGTGGAATGAACCAAGGATCAAAAGCAGCCGATCTTGACATGCATGCCCTCCTGACGCGATTGTCTCCAGCAGGGTTCTTCAATGTCATCGAAAATCTGTACAATAGATTCACAAGCTCATGAATATCTTGAATTAAGTCATCCGCTCCGAGGTCATCATCCAGAAAATCGAGCTCCAATGGGGCGGCTTCGAGAGGCGATCGGTCTCCGTGTCTCACGTCGCCATCTTTGCCAGATCAGAATCTTCGAATCTCATTCATTGGGCCTGACTTACATTCTTGTAGTTCAGTGAGAAGATCCCTTAGAAGACTTAAAACCCGGGTTCGAAGATTCTCCGAGTCCCTTAACCTGTATTCAAGACTACGAGACCCTCCCTCTCTATGAGCAGCCAAGTTCCCGGTCCATATCTTGAATCTTCCGTATTCCTCGTCGAGCTTATCGTCTCGCGAACCGTCGAGCAGCAACTGGAAGTGTTGCAGGCACTGCCTGACCAGTCTCGGGATTTCCATTGTCGGGCGTCGCTTACCGAACTACATCGTAATGTCGAACAGCTCATTCTCGATGTTGCTTCATCTCGTATGCAAGCGATTAGAGCTCATCGCTCGCGGTCTGAGGCTGGAGGAGGGACTCGAGCATCGATCAGCTCCGCCTCCACTCACATGCATGTAGCCAATCGCTACACTAGCCTAGCGGGCCAGCCCTCTCTTAGCGCGAAGGCGACTCGAATCCTCCGAGGACCTTCAGCTCAGGCTTCGCCGTTTGTGTTCAATGTCATTTCAACGTAACTCCAGACCGGTTTCACGTCAATTACTGCTCGGATGTGACCTCTTGGCATACGCTTTACGAAGATACCATAACAGCCGCTGGTACCGATAGCCATTCCGTAGCCACCACTTGACATAGAATCGCGCCTTGCGCTGGATGACGTTCACGTCTTCTGCCCGTGAAGCCTGCTCATTTAATAGCGTGTGGCTGGATGCTGGAGCACAGGACCTGCCGCTTGGGATGTCATAGCAATGGCGAAGGGCGAATGGCTCCGTCAGGATGTTGAGTGCCGGAGGAAGTCGACTTTTCGAGCCAATCGCGTCAGTGGACATGGTAGAGGGCATTTTGGTGACCACTACGGTGATGCCAATATCAGTACGCGCCAAATGTCACTTTGAAGTATTATGAGCTGACATATACCCAGATGAAGTTCATCATCATCACTACGGCCAAGCCTTGGACAGAATCGAGAACACGGGCGCTTGCGGAGCAGAACTCGCTGGATCAGTTCTGGAGTTATTTCCTCAGCTGATTTCTGGTCTAGGGTACTGGACAGCCGGTATAGTGGCAATCCCAAACAGTAGGCGTATTCTCAAAGCCTTCCAAAGAATAAAGCGTGCTGTGGAGTTAGAGCACGATATGATCTTCAACCAAGTCCAAAATCTGCTCAAGGAGAGTATGGACGATTTGTCGTTGCGAGCACTCATGCATGAAGCAGGCCAGCAGGAAAGGTGGGGTAATCCGCTCGTCGATGTTTCCCTACGGCAGAGACTAGGCAGGTCGTACAGCACATTTTCCAATGCTATGAGTAGCATGGAAGATGCTCTCGAAGAGCTACGAGAAAGTCTCCTTATTGACGACAACGGCGAGGTCAGTGCCTGGGGTCCAAAATTTATGCTTGACGCTGACCTCTTCAGGTCCCTTTTTCTCCCGATGAAAGTTCGGTGACCGAGGCTTTGGGTAGCTTGAAGATGGGCCTCAAAATGGATTCATGTTCCAAGATAGTTTCCATCATCAAGGAGAAGAATGAGCAGGTCCAGGATCTCGGTGCCAACAGCACCAACAGAGGACTAGAGCCAATACATCCGCAAAGAAGGGCGCCAGATTTCGACGCTGCTCGCTCTTATGCAGCGCGCTTATTTGCAATCCTCCAGGACAGATTTACGACGTCTTGCAGCGTTGAACACCGAGCCAGTTTATACCTCAACCCTCCTCGACAAAGCTCCAGGATACCAAGATGGCGCGATCCGGACCTCCTTCGGCTGCGTGTAGTCCTTCACCATGAGGTTTCAAGCCTGCAGACTTCCTTGCCTTGGATGCTCGAAGAAGCGGAGATTCAGCCTCTGGCACAACAAGAGGAGAATAATGACCTCCACAGCATGCATCCTGGTCGCAGAGTTCGATTTGATGTGCAGTCGGCAAGCTCGTCAGTTGCTTCGCAAATGGCAGACCTTAGCTTATACACATCTTTAGCCTCAAGGACATCTCGAACCATGTGGGATAGTCCGAGGCAACAGGTCGAACAGCAATTGGAAGAAGTGCAAGACTTGTGCAGAAGCTTTCAAAAGTGGCGTCAGGAGCACGTGGAGTGTCGCTCCTGCCTGGGATACTTGTTGGACGCCTCCGACCGATGCAGACATGGTCTATTCTGGCCGGAGAATAGAGTGGTTGATCCTGCCTCGACGAATGAGATTACGCTCGCTGAGTTACTGAAGACCAGATCCAGCCATTCATACACGCTCAAGCTTGTTGATCGTAGGAAAGTAGCCCTTGCCCTGGCAAACGGAATCTTGCAGCTCCATGACACTCCCTGGCTAGAACCTCAATGGGGCAAGAATGAGGTAGTGCTCTTCGCAAAAGCTGGAGAGATCATCTCCACCGGAGCATTCATATCCGCAGCAATGGCTAGTCAGCCACAGCTTCAGGACGAAGCGCCATCGCGTTACTTCCAGAAATGTCGCGCGATCAAAAACGAGACTATCTTCGCTCTCGGAATCGTGCTCATCGAGCTCGCTCTCCAGCGGCCATTCGAGGACCTCAAGACACCTGAGGATCTTGCAGAAGGTCCATGGGGCGATTTCAATGCTGCAGATCGATTGATCAAAAGGGTTGAGAATGAGGCCGGTCCTCCTTACGCAAGCGTCGTCCGGAGGTGCATCTGGTGCGAATTTGACCACAACGGCAGTAGTCTAGCCGATCGGAAGCTTCAAGAGAAGGTGTATGCAGGCGTCGTTGCGGTGCTTCAGGAAGAAGTGGCACATCTTGATTCGACGGCTTTGTGATGAAAGAGAGGGAAGCGGCGAGATTGCAGTCGACAAGGGGTACTCGGGCCGAAATGTGCCGAAAGTCAAACTGTTTTCGCGGTTTCACTCAAGGTGTTCGTGCACTTTGCGATATTGTTCCCAGACATTGCAATCCTTCGCTTCGCCGTCGAACGTCTGGAATACAACCCTTGAGCGACGAGCTCTGGGTCTGCTACAACCATAGAAGTCAAGAAAGTCATGCGCTGATGAGGAGAAGGATCGTGCTTGCTTAGCAGGAAGAGGACTTCTGGAACGCTGCTATTCTCGCAACACGATTCTTCTCTTCTCCTCTCGGAGCTGAGGAGACCACCCTATATCCACTCAAGCCGGATATCACTACCCTGTATATCCCAACGCTGATCCGAAAAGCATTTGCAGACACCATCCCAACCATCCGGATCTTTGGTAGAACCATTTGAATCTCTTGGGTCTATGGTTTCCACACCGGTCTTGCCCTTTCCGTTGTGGCCACTATAGATCAGCTTCGCTTTGATGTTGCCTTTGACGCAAACGAAGAAGAAGCCATGGGCTGGATATATCTTGGCGCTGCCCCCGTTGCCAGAGAATCCTAGCTCGTTATGCCAGTATTTGGCCGCCACGAGTTGAGCTGTACAGGATTTTGTCAGTGAAAAGCCGGCATAGAGCGGTAGGTAGACATACAGTGGTCCCTTCCCAACCAGAATCCTATGTCTTCTCCAATACGACTTGGATCCGGCTTAGGTCTATCCCACTTGATGTACGGTGCGAGACTAAGAGATAAGTTAGTAAGGCGGCCCACTGCTCGAACCAAGATCGAGTGCATCGTCGGCCAGATGAAGTACTTACGAGAAGCAGACGATCTGCTTTCGATCGCAGATCGGCTCCCTGTATCCATCCTTGTCATAGTACACAGGGTGACTTAAGCTGTACCGCGCTTTCTGCAACATTGCTTTGCCGGGCTCACGCTCAAAGCCTTCGCCATAGAGCTGTTTACAATCGGGAATGCCACGACGGAAGAGGTGCTTGCCCTCGGAACTCCATTCGGTGACACCAAGGGCGATGTCTTCAACAACGGGAGCAGCAATAACGATAACGCCCTGAGTGACTAGGGATGTCAAAGTGAAGAAGTTTTGTAAACGCATAATGAAGATTTGCCTATTCGAACGTAGGCCGAGCGATCGATTCTCCGAGTTCGGGTGTTCTGGACGTCGTCGGTGGTGTGATAATCGAGGCCAGGAATCATCTTGGAGGAGATCCTCTCCATTCTTATAAAGGTACGACAAGTTTGCATTGCAAATGTCGACAAGTGGTCGCCAGATCTATTTCCAGTCTCGTTCACTATCCAGTACAATTTTATGTGCAGGGGTCAGGACTGATATTCCGGACGCAGCAAAAGGCGTTTCCTCGTATCTTCAAAGCTTCTTCCAAGCGTATCCTCGTATCGACTGAGATTCAGGCACGATCCGATTCGCGTGAAACGAAATAAAGTACTACTATGGCAGGTACTGCCCAAGCTGCCTGGCGAAGCATGTACCCGAGCCCCTAAGTCCAGGTAGAAGCCTCCGGTCGTTCTTTGCGGTGTAGTGTCACATGATCGTATGCTCGTTCTGTTGGTCAGTACGGAGCACCCCATCCTGATCGATTCAAGTCCAAGGTTAGCCACACATCCAGCCTGTGACTTGTATGACAAGCGTGACAGGAGCATATCTGTGAGTGTCAAGTTGCAGATGTTCCGTGATCCTGGTCTTTTGAGACAGAAATGGTACCTTCTTTCCCGCATGGGATCACTGATCAATCCAACCGGATCCCGAGGTTGCTCGTTCACTGCTTACGTTGCGCTAGAACCTTGGCGCGGAGTTCCATCAGGACTTCGAACACACTTTGCGGACGCAGACCAACAGGATTTTCCGCCTCTTGACTCCGGGGAGAAGAACGAAGTGTTCGATTAATGTCTCTAAGCTGGCCCTTTCCCAGTCTGCCAGTCGAGAGGAAGTTTCAGCCTCCTCTTGAACTGCTCGGCTTTTCTTTTTGCGAGTTTGTGGCCCCGTTAGCCAGCTTCTCTCCCATGCCTCACCGTGCACAATTTGTGTCTCATCATTCCCTTCAGAGCGTATCTGCATCATTGCATCTCGTATTCGTAATAACCCGTGGCCCCGACATGAGCAATGATGCTATCGCAGTCTATGCATTCCGAGCTACAGGCAGCAGACCTGCATCTGCTGAAGGTTGGAGAATCATTAGTTTGGCGCTATTGCTGCTTACAGTTCATGGTTGGCCGTAAATTCGAACCGGTCTAGAAAGTGTGAAGTCGTGCCTTGAACGCATTGAGGACGGCTGATCTCTTCCGCTCCCTCTGTGTGGTTTGACCATACAGGACCCTAGTAACAGTCATGTTGTTTGCGTACTTCCCATATCGCCAGGAATACCACGATGTTCTCGCTCGAAACTCGCAGAGTTGTCATGGAAGAGGGCTTTTCAGAAGATCCCAGAACACGATGGCAATGTGGTACATGGCGCAAATCCAGTTTTCCTTTCGCGGTCCAAAGACGAGGTGCTGGATGCTGGATCTCGTAATGCTCACACGTACGAAAATGCGTCTGATGCAAGTCAGATCATAGCCGGACCGCGAGGAGATTTGCCTGGACCATCTTCAGATTCAGGTGATGGGCTGGCCGATTTTGAGCCTATGAAAGTCTGATCGTCGAAGTCTTCCCGCAATAGACGCGTTGATGTCTACTCCTCATGCAGATAGCATGATCTGTTGATCAGGTAAGACTACGAAATAGCTGTGTTGTTGATGATGATGATGATGGAAAGGACAACAGACAAGAAAGGACAAGGATGAGAGGAGACGCGGCGGGATTCGGCCCGCCAACCCGAAGTTCAGCTTTATAGAACTACTATATTTCACAGTGCTCTCTTCATAACTGCTATCAACGATGCAGCAACTGAGCATCATCGCAGCGGTTCGAAAGCTTCCAACGAGATGGAAACCCTTGGAATCGCGGCATGACAAATCCGTATCGATTGTGCGCACGACGTCTCTCTGGACATGGCCCACCTGACCATGGCTCGGAACCCGAATGCTCTGTACGAAGATACGAGCACGCATAAGTCTCCAGCATAATCGGCACAGAAGCGCACAATTGGTAGACCGAAAGACAAGTGAAAGAGCAGGGTTGATACGGTGGGTGCAGCGATATGCGCTAGCAACAAGTGTAATACAGAAGACGAGACACAGCTGCGATCCTCGTACTGAGCAGCAAGACTGCGACTGGATGCTGTCTACACAATCGACTGCATCGTCAGAGGTAAGCTCAACAGTGTCGTGTGAAGACACCACATATGGGAGCGACAAGCTCAAATCAAATACCTAACAACAACATATCCAACGAACATCACAAGCCCAAGCACCCCAAAATTCCACAACGAATTCGTCAACGCTCTCTGCCCCAACGCCCCAAAAGCAAGTTCCAAAGTCTTCGCCTCATTGAAATGCGGAAACTCCACTCCCTCAGGAACCTCTCTCTCAAGAAACCTACAAAGCGGCTCCCAGCCACTCCCCAACCGATACTCCAAAATCCTCTCCTTCGGCACCTTCTCTCTTATACCCCTATAATGCTCCCTATACGCCTCCCTCGCATTCCTCATAACAGCTTTCTTACTCTCATTCGTCCCGAAAAAGACTCCAGTCCAAAGCAATCCCGTCCGGATAATCTTCCCCAACCAGAAAGGATCCGTATAGCGGAAGATGTACACCAGAAGAGGGTTGAAAGTCCCATCGGTTAAGCCCTCACAGCTTTTCAACCATTTCTCCTCGTCACGCTCCACTAATACGATTTTTGCTTCGGGATACGCATCAATCAATTCATCCCAGAACACAATAGAAGGTGCATCAGTCACTGCACTACAATGTCCTAGAACTTTATCAAACGTCTCACGCCCGACTTTCTCATTCCGTTCAAACTTCGCTTTGAGAGCTGGAATCCAGATGTCGCAATCCCGAACGTTTTGAAATATGCTGGAGAAATGGTAGGGGTTGGAATAGCCTAGAATTTTGTAGGCTGAGGCCATGGATAGGGTTCCGGTGCGTGAGGGTGCAAGTGAGAGGACTTGCATGGGTACTGTCCGATGGGCACCCTCGCGATTGATGTTTTGGCTTGGTTCCAAGATGACGGACCAGGGACCTAGACGGTCACGAAGGGTGGATTTGGACATGACGTCTCCAGACTCGCTATTTGGTCAATGCCGAAGTGTGCCTAAAGTGAATGCTGGAGTTGTTGTAAGATCGAGAAGCAATAGAAGTAGATTGATAGAGGGGCTTGAGACGGGAGAATTGTGTCCATTGCACCAATACTCCTTCAGCCGCACATACTCTCGCGAACATTCGGGTAAGGCCAACCACTGTGATATATTACACCGCAGCTCGTTCAGCTTTGGGTAACTGGCAAGCCACCTGCGCTTACCTAATGCATGTCAAAAAGCTTATATATGTTCTTTGCGACCCTAAGTCTTCCTTCTCAAGGAGCTCTAAGCATAATTCACGAAACACTTCACCCCCTTCCCCTTCCTCTCATAAACAGGTCCCGTCTTCCCCTGCAATCCTCGCCAAGAGTTCTGTCCGGCACCTCTCTGGTACAAAACTGTCCCAGAATCCTGATTGGCGTACTCCAAATGACAATACGGCGTGAAGTCCTGACCAGCAATCGCCAATCCCAGATAATCTCCTGCCTTAACAGTAGCATTACTCGCGATATCCACCTTGACAGTATCGAAAACATAGCTCAAATCCGTAGCATTAACGCTCTTGGTTCCCATCGCCGTCCATTTGTATTCCGGAGATAGAAGGTCCGAGTATGAGGAGAATTTGAAAACGGTGAGAGCGAGAGGGATTGTCTGGACTTTCGCTCCTGCAATATTGACGGAGACGGATTTGATCGTTCCACTCTTGGCGGCTCGCCAGGTTTGGAAGAGATCGAAAGAGTCTGAGTCGCAGATTGGTGAGTATGCTGCTTTCGCTGGACTTCCGTCACTAGCTGGCGAGGAAGCGATCGTTGCGGTGCCTTTTGTGAACGTCACGGGGAATTGGGCGTTGTCGGAGCAGTCTAGATCTTGGACGCTGCCATCGGAGTTGAAGACGAGTGGCTGGAAAATGTGGCTACCGAATCCAGTGCGAGGTCCTCCTGGAACAGAGGTGGAGTGCCATACGTAGGTGGTTTGTTTGGTGTTTGGGTTTGTGAGTGGGAGGACGCCTTCGACTTGTCCGTTGCAGCTGTAGCCTGCCAGGATTTGTCTGGTCCATGGACCTTGAATGCTTCGACTTCGGTAGAGCAGAGCAATTGAGCCATTGCAGTATCCGCATGTGTTGGAAGCTGCGATGTAGTACCAGCCTTGACGGTAGAAGAGGTCTGGAGATTCGGCTTCTTGGTCGATGAGATCGAATGCGGAAGACTGGACGGGGTAGGACTTGAGGGTTGTATTGGTAAGATCGGAAGTGAGTTCGGTGGTGTGGAGGGTCTGGAAAATCGGTGGCCAGATAGAGCCTGCTCTTGGATCTCGGAAGTTAAGGGCAGAGAAGACGAGGTAGCCTGTGTTGTTGATTACTGTCGTTGTGAAGTCTGCTGGCTGGAGGGCTGAGAATTGAGGATCGATAGCTGCTCGTTTTTGGGAGAAGGTGAAAGGTCCTGATGGAGAGCTTGAAGTCGCGACGAGATAGCCATTTGGTCCAGCGTTCGCCCAAAGAACGTATTGCTTGCCATTGTAGACAATGTGCGGTCTGCCACATCCTCCGTCTGCTAAGCACACTGCCGCATTTGCAGATGCTGGGTCAAAAAGGAAGCCATTGTACTGCCAGTTCTCAAGGTCTACCGATGAATACGATTTGATGCCATATGCTACACCTTTGGTCGAGAAGCTGTTGCCATAGAGGTAGTACGAGCCATTGAAGTAGTTGACCTTGCTGCCGTAGGCATCGATCTGGTTGCCATTGGTGTCGAAGAGCAGCCTCCTGCTATTCGTAAATGTTATTTGCCCTGCTGAACCTGACTGTGAATTGGAGTACGAGTTTTGCGCAAAGCATGAACCGAGGAAACCGAGACTGATCAACGCGTGAGCCCACATTGTGACGGATGAACGAGAGATGCGAGGTGAGCAACAAGGTTCGAGATGCTTGCTTTATATTGCACCATGCTCATTCCCTCTATATTGATGTCAGCACCGTTCAGCCAGGCCAATTGGCTTGGACTAGCTTCCATCCTCCGCACACACGCCGTCACGCATTGTACCGAAGCAACCGGGAAGCCCTAAGTGCTTGTCCAAGAGCGGCAGCTGTGCCTGGATTGACAGCCATGGCGCATGAGATCGAGCAGTGATATTTGCAAGGCTTTGGCAAATCAGAATGCGATTATTTGACTAGATCGACCGGGGCATGTGGAGGACCGATCTGGAGTGCAGAGGCGTTCATGCGGGGAACGATGGCATTTTGTTGCGGCACTTTGGCTGTAGCCGAGAAGTTCGCTCTGGGCCTTGGCGGGCGGAAGAATCAGTGAAAGCCGTGCGATCGGGCGAGGCTTCGGTGGTAAGCGCACTTCATCTTCACGGCTGAGCGCAGCGGTCGATACTCTTGAAGAGACATGGGCGCGATGTGGCTGTGAATATAACCCGCTTCCTCGTGGCTGATATAATAAACTTCCGATGATTTGTGTCCTGGTGAGCGGCTCGCTCAAATTGTCCCGCAGTATTGAGTATTGACTCGCAGAAAGGCCTCTTGAGCGAGTGAGCGACTGCGTGCGGTCAAGATGTACCTCTAGGGCGTCGTGACTTTTCGAACCGTAACAAACTCAGGCTGCCAAGCATGTCCAGGCGGTCGGAATACGATTGACAAGGTGGCGGTGAACAGAGAGAGAACTTCGAAGCGAATCTCCAATTGTCCATCGTGTCCAGTCGAATGATGCTGGTAGATGATAGCAAGGCTTCAAAGAGTCCTTAGTACTCTGGCCACATCCTCTCGTGCTTGGTTGAGCTCTTTATCAGTCCCGTCCACATGTGCGACTTTGACTTCGCTATGGAGGCTGAGGAGATCTTTCGCGCGCTTGAGATCTCTATCATCGTCGTTCTTGTCCGCCTGGCCATTGGCTTGAGCGCTGTTCTCTGGCCTTGCCGAGACCAGTGCAAGTGCTGCATTTGGGTCCTGCTTCGTGTCAGGAAGGCTGTGGCATTCGCGTATATGCCAGCACGTTACGTACGCAGACTTGCAAGGACGTTAAATCAGACAAGAACTCGGCGACTCTCATTTTGACGGCAGAATACTTCAAGTTGATGTTGATGGAAGGTGTTGTTATCAGAAAGCAGTGAATGCCCATGCTTGGGAGCGGCACGTCGGCTCCGGCTCCGAGAGCTTGGGCTTGGTTTACAATTGAACGTCAAGAGCAGTTCAAACAGCAACTTCTCACCTCTTTCACTTCTCACCTGCGCTGGCAGCAGCACTGACCTGTGTGAGCTTCCTTCACCTACCTTGCGCTTCGTCTACCTCTTTCTGTCAATTTCACTCTCTGGACTCGTACACACCAACAGACAAGATGTCGGCGGCGCTCAAGACTGGCGCTGATGCGCGCGCCATGCGTATGACCAAGTATCCAGACATCTTCAACAAGAAAGTTGACATGACCAAGGTCAATCTGCCGGTGATCAAGAAATGGGTGTCGGACGAGATTGCCAAGATCCTCAACAGCGACGACGACGTGGTGACGGAGATGATTTTCACCATCATTGAGGGGTCCAAATCGGTATGTCAGAAATACTAGACATCCTTCAAGCGTGCGCTAAGAAGACTGCAGCCCAACATCAAACAGCTTCAGAACGATATTACTGGCTTCCTCGACAAGGATGCCGCACCCTTCTGCCTCGAATTGTGGAAGCTGTGCCTGAGCGCACAGGACAGCCCGAATGGCATCCCGAAAGAGCTCCTTGAGGCGAAGAAGCTAGAGCTCATACAGGAGAGGGTGAGGAGAGATTTCATGCTGCACATATGGACAACGACTGATCAAGTGGCAGATCGCAGAAGACAAGGCACGTGAAGAGGCTAGACAACGAGAAGCTGACGAACGTGAGCGCGAACGTGAGCTAGCACGAGTCCGCGAGCGAGAGCGTGGCCAGCGAGGCAGAGGCGGCAGAGGCGGTCGAGGTCGCGGCCGTGATCGTGATCGTTCCTCAGACCGGCGCCCAATGTCACGCGACTCCAGATCACCACCACCAAGACGAGGCGGACGAGACTCTCGAAGCGGCATTGACAGCTACGTGCCTGGCGGAGGTCGCGGCGGACGTGACAATCCTCTTCGTCGCCGACGCTCGCCATCATATGGTCGATCGCCTTCCCGCTCACGCTCTCCCCCACGCCGACGCAGACGACGCAACAGCTCATCTGATCAGTCTCGATCCCGCACACCACCTCGGAGGAGGAACAGGTCCAGTAGCAATGGACCGGCTAGGCGCAGATCGCGGTCTCCTCCAACGCGGAGACGCCGCCGATCACCTTCTTCCTCTGATGATTCTCGCTCACCTCCAGACAGGCGCCGACGTCGACCTTCCCGCTCGCGATCACCACCGCGCCGCCGAGCTCGCGACGATAGCTCCCGTTCACGCTCCCGCACACCTGCCTCCAAGCGTCGTAGTCGCGAGTCGGGAGACTTGATGGCCAGCGGTTCCAGAAAGAATGAGTATCGCCTCAGTCGTGAGGGATCTACATACAGCGCAGCATCAGACGGCAATCGACGTGGTTCGCAATCAAGCGAACAACCTGCCAATGGCGGCAAGGACCAGGTGAGCAATGGCGCGTGAATACTTCCGCGCATCACATCATCACAAGTATAGCATAAACAGTATATCAAGATAACGAAGCACGACGATATTCTTCTACATTCTCTTCTACCTAAGTGCAGGCTAACAAAAGTAGCGCCAACGCATCCCAAGACACCCTCTTCGCATTTCCAAAGAAGAGCTTCAGAAGCGGCTTGACAACGCCCGTCGAGAGGCTGAGGCAAGATCTTTACAGCGTCGGGACAGTGGCTTCACCACCAATCCAGCGACCTGACTGGTCACTACTACTAATACGGTAAGTTGCATCACTCTCCTTGGCTTGATCATTTTGTGTGGCAACGGCATCGCACCGCGAGTATTGGAATGAAGCATTGCATTGGAGAAAGCTGGCTGTCTTAGGTTGGGGGCATCGAAGCATCTTCATAACTCAATGGGGTAATGTATGTAATGACATGAAGCTCATTCGGCGCTCAAGATGGAGTGGTGCAGCGATGCATACGACTGGCTGTAGAGAGCTTCCAGTAAAACTCCTCGAGCGTGAGCTCGAGACTCAATGTGGACTCAGATGATACCGACAAAACGCACTCCGAACCTCCCGAGAAACGGAGACCAATCAAAGCCAGCCAAGTCACCCATCCAAACGCCAAACCCACCGCCAGTAAATCTTGACTTCACCACAAAGCATCAACCTCGATCCTAGCGGCAGTATTCAGCCAAACATTCTCCTCCTCATCCTTCCCATTTCCACCATCCTCACCATTTCCCATCCTTACGAATCCCTTCTCCCTCTCATCCCAAAACATAATCTCCTCCCGAACGCCGTCCTCAAACGCACCCTTCAGATCTCGAACATTCGTCCTAAACACCCTCAACTCTTTGACACGTTCATCTCTAATCCACTTCCCACTCCACAAGATCGCATTCTCATACTCTTTCAGATCCACAATAGAATACAAATGTACATTAATCCTCATCTCTTCCACATTCAATTGTGCTAATAACTTCTCAATCCACCCCTCATGAAATAAAACCTCATCACCTGCATTGAAACCCAGACATGTCAAATTTATTTTTAATCTCCCAATCGCTTGGCGAAAGAGTGGTGGAAGGTGAGGTTTCTTTAGGCCAGGGGAAATGTAGGAGCCCATTGGATCGTCGTTTATTAAGAGGTGGGAATGTTTGGATGCCAGGGAGAGGTATTCTGACGTAAAAGGGTTTGAGATTTTTAGGAGTTTTGGATCGATGCTTGAGGTGGTGGAGGCTGTGAGGCCTGAGGATATGGGTGTTGGACCGTGGGAGACTAGGAGGTTGTGGTAGATTTGTTCGCGGAGTTCGGCGGGTAGGGAGAAGAAGGGTGGCATTGTTGGCGAGGAAGGGAACGGATGGAACATGACTTACTGCGACAACACTACCTTCTTAAACACAATTGATCGCCCGTCTACCGGTGTGATTTCCTGTTCGAGTCGAATGGTAGACTAGAGAATATGAGAACGTGTAGCTTTCCAAAGAATCGAAACAATTCTCGTGCTGGCCTCGTGCTAGGAACGTGTGCGCTACCAGTAACGATGGTCCAGGGATTGAAGGATATTTCCCGTTATCGCTGCTTTGTCGAGTCATGAGACCACAAGATAGGTAGCTCGGGCTATTGCATGTTGTGGCAACGACAAGAATTTCTTCACGGATTGCGATGTGGATGAATTGTTCCTCGAGCACGGCAGAGAAATGCTGTATCGTCATCGTAGTTTAGTCTTCAGCTGACCTGTCTCGGTCCTTGAAGCTACCAATATCGAATGAAGTGAGGGCTTGTGCGCCACAAGCCGAGGGACTTGAGAGAATGGCGCAGGGTGAGACATGACGAGGATCTTTTTGTATCCGGGTATGGAAGACTTGATGTTGAGATAATTGAGCTGTCTTTGATCTCCCACCAGCTGTACGACGGCCGAGTTGTAAGAGAACCTTCTTCATGAAGCATTTCTATGAAGAGCGACCTCTCTGCTCAGCATCGTAGCATCCTATTCATCTCATTCCTCGTTCCAATCTAGCCCGACAAACAATGAATCTTCCAAATCTGTCGTCAATCATCTCGCCTCATTTTCCTCATCTTCAATCATCCTCCAGAACAGCCTCATCCATATTCCTTATAAACAAATTATACCACCTCACAACCTTCAAGTGATTACTAACAGTAACACTCTCATCCACAGTATGAATATTGCCAACCCCAGTCTCATCCTCATTGACATACCCTGGTCCGAAGCGGAATATGTTCTTGGTCAGATTCCAGTAGTATCTTGTGTCGGTATTTCCGGTCATGAGAGCAGGGGCAACGATAGTGTCTTCACCGTAGAGGGCACGAATAGTACCAGAAATCACAGAGAATGGGTTGACGGTGTCGACGTTGGATGGAGTGATGGGTGCAACGCGGAGAGTTGTCTCAGCTGCAGAGAGGGAGATGGCTTTGTAGCCGGCGGATTGGCCGTTGAAGGCGTTGAGGGTCAAGTTGTATTTCTTGGCGATGGGCTTGATGAGGTGCGTGATGTGTGCCCATACATCTTCAGGTTCTTGGCCGATGTTGATGCGATGGTTGACGACTGCAACCGCGGCTTCTGGCAGAGCGTTGGTCTTCGTGCCGCCTTTGATCAAGTCGACGGCCTGAGAGGTTTGCATCAGATACTGAGACTCCTTGCTGATTTTGGCAGCTTCTTGTGCAATCTTGTCCTTGTGCTTGGCGGCACACATCTGCTTGCCTTCAGTATGCTGACCGAGGAGCTTCTTCAGCTTCTTTGGGAAGTCGGGCGAATACTCAGCTCCACACTGCAGGAAACCGTAGAACGGGTTGTCCTTGGCCAGGAAGGTTGGGTACTGCTGACTCTCAATCGTGGTGATAATCTCAGCCAGAATTCCAATGCTCGTGTGATCGCTTGGGATTGAAGAGTGGCCGCCAGGTGTACGGACAGTTATGCTCACATCCGTAGCTCCCTTCTCGGCAACGCCTGGAGTGGCATATCCACGACCGAAGGCCTTCTGCCAACCCATGCCCTCATCCACAATAGCAGCAACACCATTATCACCATAGCGCTCGAGGAGGAACTCGGAGAGATGTCCTGCACCTTCTCTTCCACTACACTCCTCATCGAAGCCAAACGACAGCACTATCGTACGGCTAGGAGTATACTCAGCCTCGAGCAGGATCTCGAGCGTCTCAAGAATACCAATGAGCGAATTCTTGCAATCCGACGATCCTCTGCCCCAAATCTTCTCACCATCGTAGTAACCTGACCATGGCGGATGTGTCCAGCTATCCACCGTATCTCTGTCAACAGGGACAGTATCCTGATGTGCCATCAAGACAATTGGCTTTCTCTTCTCATCACTACCAGTCCATGTATAGACCAAACCATGTGTGTTCACTTTCTCGACCTTGAGCTGGCTGTGGATGCGAGGGAAGGTCTTGGCTAGGTATTCGTGGAAAGGGTAGAAGACATCCCATCTCTCGTCTTCGCCGATCTTGCCTAGGTCATCGAAAGATTCGGTATGGATCTGTACGGCCCCAGAAAGTCTAGCAATTGAAGCATTCTGGAACTGGTCTGTGAAGAGGAAATCGTAGGCCTGCTTGAGCTTGTCGGTCTGTTCTGTCGGGAATAGTGCTGGGACCTGCTGGCAGGCCTTTTGTTTCTTCTCGTGATGACCGTGTTTGGAGCCGCCGGTGAATTCTGGGAGTAGACGGGAAAACCATGTCATGCAGAGAATGAAAGTGAGGCAGGTCAGGATTATGACACGAATGGCATTGTGCCTGGGAGCTGTCTTTGGAGCGTAGTGCTCCGTAGCTATGGGAAGGGACTTCTCCATAGCGACGATTGACGGGAGATGCAGATAAGAAGAGAGTGAGTCTAGAAGTCACAAGTGAGAAGAGAAATCATACCAATGCCGTACTCGCTGCTGCCCTATCTGGATGATGTGCTCGAGAGGTGGGCATGTTTGACCGCGGGCAAGCTTGGAGAGCTCCGCCGCAATGGCTTGGCCGAACAGCGAGCTCCGAGCTCACTCATGGGTCTGTGCAACGAAATAGCGGCCTCTTCAAGCAATAAACGTATCAAACATATTCGGGAGCGTAACTATGGCATTGCGAAGAGTCCGAAGCTCTTCCTGATCGTACATTTCTACATGCCAAAAGTCCCTTCCAAGAATCCGATCATGCTGATGTCTCTTGACAATGTGGGAGTATTTCCTTCCCTCAGCACTCATTGAGACCATACAAATCCAACTCGTGTCGTGAGACATTGTCTCGCGACCATTATACATACGTTCATGCAATTCAAACCCATCGTTCAGCGCTGTTGATGTGCAACTCTCCCTCCGTCCTCTTACACGATGACGGGCAATGAACAAAGGTCCTGCGAATGGATTTTTCCTTAAAATTGCGCCTGCTTCGACTTGACGTCAACACCTTCACCAGCAAGACCCTTCGCGAAAGCGTCTTTCAGATCTTCGTCAGGCTTCTCCTCCTCTTTGACTTCCTCCTTTTTGACGAGCTGTTCGGCAAGCATATCTTCGACCATTTTCTCGCCCTGCTTCTCAACTTGAGCAGATTCTGCTGCAGTGGCACCTTCGCCTGCAACACGCTCGTCTAGAGCAAGCTTCGACTCTCCGAGAGCGTGAATTTGCTCCTCGATCGTGCCTTTGGTGACGAGACGGACCACTTCCACCTCGCGAGTCTGGCCGACACGATGAGCACGGTTCTCGGCCTGGATGTCGTCCTGTGGATTGAAGCCAGAGTCGAAGATGATAACCTTGTTCGCAGCTGCCAGGTTGATACCGGCTCCACCAGCACGCGTTGACAGCATGAAGACCGGGATAGTGGTGTCATCTGTGAAGGTGTCAATCATCTCCTGTCGATCTGCCATGTTTGTCGAGCCATCAAGTCTCATAAACTTGATGTCGAGAGTCTCCAACACGGCTTCCAAAATGTCCATGAGCGTTGTGAATTGCGAGAAAACAAGTAGTCGGTCGCCGTTCTTGACGTATGCTTCGACAAGTTCCTTGAACTTCTGCACTTTACCAGAGTCCATCCATTCCTGCTTCTTGAGCGCGAATTTCTTGGCCAGGGCAGGTCGCACGTAAGCAAAGCTGTGCAGGCCGAAGTCGCCACCTTTTAACGAGATCGCTGCATCGCCATTGATGTAGCTTCGGATCTTTTCCGTTGTGTTCTCGCCAAATTCATCGGTCTTCTTGAGAGCGGCAACCATCTTGTCGATCTTCTTGTCGTCGTAAATTCGACGAGAAAGCAGTGGATGAATGGCCGCCTTCCGAAGAGCCATGATAACATTGGAGCTGCCGTTCTTCGCGTTCTTCTTCGCCCCAGGCATGTTCTTCTCAGCAAAGAAGCGCTGAGCGTCCTCTAGCAACTGAGCGTAGTAGTCGGCTTGGGTCTCAGTCATCTCACAATACTCAACTCGTGATTCCTTCTTTGGTAGATCAAGCACTTGCTGCTTCTTCCTTCGCAGGATGAAAGGCGTCATCATCGATCGTGCTCGAGAAATACGATCGCTGGACAGGAGTGCAGCATGCGAAGTGTCCTTGGTGCTAGCTTTGTGCTTGAACAGGAAGTCAAGATCATCACGCTTCTCCTCAAACATCTTTGGCATGATGAAGGCCAAGATAGCGATCAGCTCTTGCAGGTTGTTCTGCAGCGGCGTGCCGGTGAGCAAGACCTTGAAGTCGGCACCAATGCGCGTGAGCTGAGAGTATCGATCCGACTTGGGATTGCGAAGCATATGCGCCTCATCGTACACGCAGACCGACCATGGACCTTGATTCCGCAAGAACTTGTTGTCGTCCTTCTTGACCGCCATGTCATAGGTCGTGACGATGACATCGATTGAGGCCCAGTCTTGCTGTATGGAGTACTGAAGCTCTGCTCGTTCGCTCTGTGCGCCGTAGTATGGTCTGACATGCATATTAGGTGCGAAGCGCTCGAACTCCCGCAACCAGTTCTCAAGCGTTGATCCCGGCACGATGATAAGGTGGACGCCGTCAACTTCTTGCTCCTGCAGGTGTGACAGGAAGCCGATGATCTGACAAGTCTTGCCGAGCCCCATGTCATCTGCTAGGATGCAAGACAGCTTCCTCTTGAACAGCATGTGCAGCCAATTCAAGCCTACCAACTGGTAATCCTTCATGGCCATTTCCGGGTTCATGTTCTTTGGTTGCTCGATCCAGCCTTTCGATTTTGGCTTAGAGCTCTTCTGCGGACCATTGTCGTCTGTGGTCGAGCTGGCAGGTGTGCCAATGCCCGAATCATGCGCTTCTTCCAGCTTCATAAGCTGAAGCTCGCCATCCATCTCTCCCACTCCCCAGGCTTTGAGGGCCTCACGCAGAGGTTGCGCTAGTGACTCACATCTGACAACAAGTTCGTCGACAGCATCGTAACCAGACATGACCTCCATGCACTCTTCGACAAGTTGTTCGCCAACAGCTTTGGTCTTCTTCGACTTCTTGCCAGTCTTGGTCAAAGTTTCTTGCACAACTTCTCGAACTTCGTCTAAAGTGTTGAACGGTCGTTTGTCTAAAACAAACTTGATCATCTCTTCAGGTTTTGCAGTCAATTCTGACAGGTCATGTACAGTGCAGTCGTTCAGCATCTTAAGCAATCGTTCTTCGCGCATCTCTTGCACTTGCTCAGTCAAGAGCTCTTGTTCCGAGGACTTTTGCCTGTCCTTGGCTTCTTCCTCAAAGTCGCTGGCAGCGTCTTCGACGACACCAGTGTCTCCCTCTCCTTCCTCGCCATCATCCGAATCGACCTCAATGATTGTCTTGTTCTGCAGTCGTCGACGTGATCGTGGAGCGAGTGGCGGAGAAGAGGGTGGTGTGAGCGACCGTTCTCTGGTTCTGTACTTGGCCGGGATCACTTCATCCTCTTCATCTTCGTCTTCATCATCGGAGTCCACAATCTTCTTTGCCGGCTTTCTCGACGCACGATACTTCTCGGCAATAGTTTGCTTGGCGCGAATGTCCTGCTTGGCGGCATTGCGAGGAGGTTGTGTCGGAGCTGTCGCATACTGCTGTGACGTTGACGTGGCCATACCTCTTCTCTGAATCGGACTCTGGCTGAGTGGGTCGGGCGAGGCCATCATCCTGTCCTGCAGTTCACACAAGTATGCCATGGCATCCTGTATATTGCCTCTTCTCATTTCCAATGCCCTCACAATCTGGCTGATGGAGAAGTGGGGAAACGCCTGTTGGATTGGCAAGACTTTGCCGCGCATCTGGTAGTCTGGTATATCGTAGAGAGAGTTGTACTGTTGCATTGGCATCATGTTCGGTGATCCGACAGGCATAGCACGTGCTGGTCCAGGTTGTCTCGGGGCAAGTTGTTGCGGTCGCGGCGGCCTCGAGGCACTTCCATATGCGCTAGCCATGTCGTCTGCCGGCCGAGCAGGTCCGACAGGCTGTTTGTAGTTGAAAGAGGACAGCATAGCCATGAATGGTGTGGTCTTATTGAATGGTACCTGCTGTGGGGAGTCTCGTATACGCTCTTTCTGACCTGGCGATGCATTCGGACCAGGACCGGCTCTCTTGAAGGTCGTCGGCTTGAGATTGGTGCTGAAACTCTGTTTTGGCTCATCGTCACTATGCTGCACCGGTGGGTCATCGTCACTATCGTCAAGGTTGACCGGCGTCGGCTTCGGCTGGACGTTTGGGGGTCGTCGGAAAGCAGTGCCTGGCGGGGCCATTGCACTTGCCAGCAGACTGCTTGGGGGCTTCGCAAAGGGCGCGCGCATCATCGACGCCGGCGCCGGTCTCTGCGGTGAAGGTGCGCTAGGCGAAGAGCGCGGAACTTGAACATCTGAACTCGACCGCATGGGTTGGGTCGGCTGGGTGACATGTTGGTTGAGCGTTTGCGTCGGCTGTGTGATGTATGAAGATTGTGAAGGTCGCTGCGGCGCTGACGACGTGTTGAGATCTGCATGCAATTGTGCCGGACTGTACTGTAATTGCCTTTTCTGGGTGTTTGATATGGGTAGCGTTGCGGCAGTCTGGAAGTCGTTCTCGGTGAATTGTTCTTCATCGTCGTCCTGAGAGTTCCACGCCTTCTCATTATTCAAGTCGCTTGTGTGATCCAACTTCCGCCTCTTCGCCGGTGTATCCTCAATCGGGTCGAGTCGGTCCATATTAGGATTGGCACGTGAAAAGTTGGCGGCGTCAATGCTGTGAGTGAGGCCGCTGCGTCGGCGAAAGTGAGGGCTGGACAAAGCGCAGCTGCGCTATATGCAAAAGTTATTTGCCTGAACTGTTGTCGTATAGGGTTGGTATCCGCAAGAGAAAACAAAGCGCCGCCCGATGTGTATGTGCAGAGTAGTGGGTATGGGGATGTGTGGCCGCAAATGCCCAGCTGAACGGGCTGAAGTGAAGAAGTTGCTTGCAGGACAAGGTTGACAAGCTTTGGAATGAGCCCAGGGTCCAGCCGGAACATACACCCAGCCAACCTCGAACAAAGGCCCTCGCCTGTAACAACAATTACCACGCTTTTGTATGCGCAATCATGGCAACGCGAAGAATCAACTCTTCAGAGAAAACCCATCTCGATCAAGATGAGACGAAAGCAGAGGTCAAATCCGACATTTCTCCTGCAGTCCCATCGTTTGTCCATCTACATCCCACAGGCAAAGGCTATATATCATGCTAATCGTCATTCACTAGATCCGTCCTCTACAAGCTTCTCGGCTTTACATTCGCAATGATCACGTTCCCGATTGGAAGCTACTTCCTCACACGGCATACGATTTTTGGAGGTAAATTCGGACCTTTGCATGACTTTCAATGGTTACTCGACTAAGACTTCAACTCCCAGGCAATGCGACATATGCTGGTGGTCTTGCGGCTCTAGTGGCCAACGTAGTCCTGATCTCTTACGTGGTCGTTGCTTTCAAGGATGATCAGAGCGAAAGGGAAGCCGATGAAGCTGAAAAGAAGAAGCAGCGGTAGTGGCGAACCTTGGCATCGAATCAATTATTGCTCTACCGCACTCTATTTCATGGCATGCCGAAGCTTGTACATGGAAGATATTATTCGGAGAATGAGGGGCACGAGGCTTCCAAGCATGGCCTTCGTTCAGTGAAGGCGATTCATTCTGGCGCGGGATTTGCAGCACGCGGTATCTGCATCACACTGGAAGGCACGTGTCCATGCAGCAGTGACTTGGGCTAAGCTGGCGTCAGTCTGCCTCGCGGCTGACGATGTACAAGTCGCACGCGAAGGCGTAAACCCAGATCTCGATAGCTCTGTCTGCATCTGGTGGTGGGAAAGGATTGATCGTTGAAAAAAGGCAAGGCGATCCTGATATATGCCAAATCGGCTCTCTTGCTTCTCTCAAATAAGACCAAGCTACACAGCAACAAAGTAGATCTGCCCATCCATCCACTCTAAGCTGTATACCCAGTCCCAATCGTAGCCCAAGTCGCGCTGCGAGAAGCCGCCTTCTTGTTCTGAACTCCCCACTCTCCAAAGCGCCCAATATCAATCCTTGGGTTCTCTCGCCAAGCCACGAACCGCCATCACATATATGCAAAAGAATATAAGTCCTGCTTCGCGGCGGCTCTGCTCTTCCGTCTTTGCTTGTTTCTTGCTTTCTTTTCTTCCATGAATCCATTACTCATTACATTATGTGCAGTCGAAAGAAAGCGAACGCAGCATGGTTCCGCCGAAAGAATGACGATCCAGACAAACGAATATGCTTCTCTTCAAACTCTTTCTGTATGCACTTCTGCCCGATGCTATGCATAGGAATGACGAGACGCCGAACGCAGTGCATAGCAATAAGCCAGAGCTGGGGATATTAGTCCTTCTTGCTAAACCGACGCTTCAGCCAGCTTTTTCTCTTCTCCGGCTCTGGTCGCTTGGCCGACGGCAGGCCACCATTTGGCATCGCAGGCATGCTATCGGAATTTCCAAGAGGAATGGGTCGACGCGCGTTCGGTGGCTGGACTGCAGGCGCTCCACCGTAGCCTGGCTTCACAGGATATGCCCCACCCTCTTCTGGAATGGGTCCGCCGAATCCATTCGGACCATAGCCATTGTGATAGCCGTTCTGCTGCCCATTCTGGTAGTTCTTGTCGATTGAGCTGTTTTCGCTGCTGGGATCGGTACCGCTGTTCCAAGGTCCGGTGCTGTCGGAGCCGTTTGCAGTGTTCATGGTGTCTTGAGAATGCTGGTGGCCGTGTTGTGGCGGGTATGGTCGACCTTGCATCTTGGGATCGGACTGCATGCCTCGTCCATATCGTGGGCGAGCGCTAGGTCCGGCAGAACCGTAGCTGTCTCGTTGGCCACCGTAGTAGCCACCGCCGTTGCCGTTTCCGTATGCATAGCGATTGTTGGGACTTGGGCCGTCTCCGAAGCCTGACATTCGACGGTTGGCGACCGACATTCGTCTGATATCTCGGGTGTACTCACCATATGCGCTGTTCCTCCTAGATGCGGCATATCCTCCTCCCATGTTATTATCCGACTCTGCATAGCTTATTAGCACGGACATACTTCCGACGCTAGCGGTATAGCATAGACCCACCGGAACGCATGTAGTTTGATCTTCTTTTGTAGCCAGAGTCGATGGCAGCTTCGAACGATCGGATTGTGTCTAAGGGACGTTCCATGCGCGGCCGAGTCGGGTTGGCCAGGTCTGGATCGGCTGGGATGGGAATTAGCATACCAAGGTAGAGAGGTCGCAAGAGTGATACTCACTGATTGGATTGCCGTATGCATCCTTGTGTTGGATGCCTCGCAGCGGTGTTATGGTGCTTTCTTCGAAGAGTGCGTTGACTGAAGGCGAAGGCTGGTTAGCGAGAATAACTTCTCGGGTGTTTTGCATAGGCAGAGCCATGGTCAAAAGATAAAACAAGCAATCGAGATATACAAAGCAAGCAAGCAAGCTACGGGCAACAATAGTGCGGGATGTAACGAGTGTGAGCAGCGGAGCTGTCAGGTCGGAAGAGAGGAAGGATGGACGATGAAACGGCGTTGATGCAAAC
The DNA here is from genome assembly GCA_000504365.2 of Pseudocercospora pini-densiflorae CBS 125139. Lineage (NCBI taxonomy): Eukaryota > Fungi > Ascomycota > Dothideomycetes > Mycosphaerellales > Mycosphaerellaceae > Pseudocercospora > Pseudocercospora pini-densiflorae. The sequence continues at coordinate 86,423 of AWYD02001367.1, forward strand.
CAAACGCACCTCCGGGTTGTGCTTCGACAAGTGCAGCGTTTGGATTTGCCTTGCTTGTAGACTTCCAAATGCTGTCCCGACGCTGCTTCTCCTTGGGCGACTCGACTAGGTGCTCCTTGGGCTGGGATCCACCACTCTTATCGCTTCGGAATGAGAACGAGCGGGAGCCATGAGGCCGTGATCCTGGCGTCAGTGGGCTCTGCGGGCGTGGGTCCGCCATTGCGCTGTTGGGCCTGTGTCTATCGACGGAGTCTCGGCGAGTGGCGGTGACGCCGGCGGTGATCGAATCGCGATGGACGATGAGATACTGATTTATTGCTGTGGGTCGTCGACGGCGCGGAGGAGGAGCCGGTCTATGGCTTCTGGGGTTGGTCGGTGCGCTACTCGAGTCGCACAGGCGCGGCAGATGGCAGATAGGCTACAATAAGGCTCTGGCAATCAAACGAGCGACAGTATACAATGATGTTGCGCGAGAAAAAAGGTGCTCGTGGTACAGCTTGGATGGACGTCGCCAGATTATGCACTCCGAGCTTGAAGTGGCGGAGCCCAAACTACTGTTTTTCTCGCGGGCTTACGAACGACGCGCAAGCTTCCAGCCATGCATACATTGCATAGGTGCCCGCCATAGAGGTGAGCTTCTGGTTGGGACACTCGCCCAGATCTGCGCACTCAATGCCAGCTATTTTCTTGGCCAAGACGAAAGCGTCGCCTCTTTCTGCACGCTTGCAATCCTCTCCTCAACTATGTGTTTCAGGCCGCTAGACACATGCTGTCACTCAATTATCATTATTCACTGAGGCATAGCGTCTGCCCGTACATGGCATGATCGACCAGCATGATTTCTAAATTAATCTCTATGATGCACAGGTGCACACGCATAGGGCAATCGTTCTCGCCTTGCCGACCCGCCCAGTTTCGCCCACTCTTTGTCCAGTGCGCATTCACGGTGGGCCTTCTCAGCCACGGTCTACAAAGCTCTTGTGCGTACATCTTTCGCGTCGCTGTACAACAGCAGCGTCGTATAGTTCTTCTGCCTCTGCATCTCCTCGTCGCGATATGTTTGTCGTACCACGCAAATCGTGCTGAAACTTTATTCACCGATCACGAACGGAACGACTGGCACCGCTGGCCGACGAGAGAAACGGAGCCAAAGAGAAGCGCTGCCCTGAGCCGGCCTGCGAGCACTTCCGCAGCGAACATGGATGACCTGACCACGTCCACGTCTTCCAGGAACGAGAACCTTGACCTCAAACACTGGTCACAGACTTACGTCGTTCTGCCGCGTTTCAGGCGATGACACAAAGAACAATATTCGCCGTCTGCCACGCACAGCCGTTCGCGTCAAGAATAATACTGACTGCTGGAATGGACAACTAAAATCCCGTGGAACCACTCATCTCCTGGCGTGAGACAAGTAGAGGAGGACTGAGCTGTCAAAGAACCTCGACACGTTTGCACTAATGTGGCCTGGACAGCGCATTCTGCCTGCACAAGTAGTATCACGGCACCAATGATGCATCTCGGAGTCAGGACTGTCAGCCATCCGAGCTCGCGCATTCGCTCTGGACTTCACGCTGTTGCGAGAACCCGCTCCTCAAGATGCGGAGGCAGGTGGTTGGAAAGGTTGGAAGCTTAAGTACGTGGAAATGCATACTTCTGCATGACACAGGTAAGCTTGATAAGCTGCGACGAACATTATTTCCTTCACCCGCCGTCTGCAGTACCACCAATCCTGGTCGGCCTTCTTCGGCGTGGCAGCAAGGCGCGTAGAGCTGCAACGAGCATCAAGTAAGCTCATCACATTGCGTAGACCGCCTTGCATTGGCATGAGTACAGCATCGTCCAGAGCTGTACTTTTCGCGATGCCTTTGATCAGACTCGCGACAACGCCACGCCTTGCCGCAAAGTGTAGCCTCAATGGCACTTCTTTCCGATCTTGCCTCTCTGCTTCGTTTCGAAACAGTCGATCGAGATAAGTCAGGGATATGCGTAGAGTCTATACTCGCTCGATCATCGTACAATTAAACCAGATATCTTCACAGCATAGTAGCAGGCTTTGGGCAGAGGAGGAGGTCATTTACCGATCTAGTGCCCCTTTCGCTGAGGCCCATCACTCGGCCCTCGTTCTGCTGCAGACGTTCTTGCTGACAATGAAAAGAAGAAGAGAAAGATCATCGTCTCTTACCAAGATACTCTTCTTCATCAGCCCACAAGCAGACGGCGCCGGCGAAGCAGCTATCGACCACTGGTGCAAGGCGGTGCACGAGACCCACGAGCAACGAGCGGAAAGCAGGTTCAATGCTTTTTGCTTCAGAATATATCAGAAAGAAGCTGCATTGATGCTGCGCTTGCACAGCAATCTACTAGAGCATGGGTATCAGAGCTTGGACGACTGAGACGACCACCGCCTGCGCGCAAGTGGTGTGAGTATTTCCTTGTGTATAAGGCACAACTCCAAGCCAAGGTGTGGGACTGAGCCAGCAGTGTCAGAGCTGGCAGCACTGTCTCAGCGCCGTGTCTCGGAGTGCCTATCACTTGAATCATTGCTGACCCTTATACCCATTGCTTTCAGGTGTTCGGTAGCACATCAGTGTTGGAACGCGCTCTGGCGGTTGATGCAATATCGACATTCCGATGCACAACAGGAACAAGAACCCAACTATCGCTTGGATACTGCGATTGAGACAAACGATGGTCGACTCAGCTTAGACCTCAGCTGGAATACGCAACCAGATGCCACTTTACTCAAAGAAGTGCCCAAAGACATTCCGGACACAGCCTCGGATCGTCCTGGTGCGATCTCTATTGAGCCTGACATTACATATATCAAGCCCGACACCTCCTCCGTCAAGCTTGATACTTCCTCCAGCAAGTCTGGAACTCCTTCAATCAGGCCTGATAGCGATCCAGCACGGCCTGATAGTGCCACACTACAACCTCCTATCGCCTCGAGCGAGGAGATTGCAAGACCTCCTACACCTGTTGAGAACAAGCGCGACAGTCGTCATCTTCCAGAGATCGTCTGCTTCTCCGACACTCCAATCCCGGCAGAAGCAAACTTCATTGATAACAACGAATCATCTTTGGAGCGCAACGCCAGTAAACGAATCACATTCATGCAGACAGGACTGGATTTTGGAAGTGCTGTCGACCTCGCCTCTGCCAGCTCAGCCAGTGCAGAGCCTTCACCAGGTTTTCCGAAGGAGCTCCAGCTACCACCAGAATATCAAAACAGTCCACAGCCACAGAGCCTGCAATACTCTCCGCAGCCACGACAGAGCTTTCAATACTCTCCACAGCCACGGCAAAGCTTTCAGTACAGCCCTCAGCCAAGGCATAGCTTCCAATACCCACAGCCGCGAGTGAGCTTTCAGAGCAATGTGCATCCATTCTACCAAGGCAGGCCTCCCTCATACCGATCGCCATCGCCAATTCCAGTCTACTTGGACTTACAAAGGCACAACTCGGTGCAATGAAGCGGCAGGACACCGCTTTCCAAGGACTTCTTGATGAAGCCTCTATCCAAAGATACTCCAAATACCCAGATACCCCTTATATCGATGCTGCCGGTCGGGAATCATGGCATGAGAGACAAAATGAGTTGCAATGTTTTCGCTGTAATGTATTAGTATTTGATACCGAATGAAGAATTACCAAATCCCACGCAGAAGTACCTGCGTTTCTTAGAGCTGGACTCCAATCTTTAGACGACGACAAGCACGCTCATAAGCTCCTTTGCACCATCGTCAGCATCAAGTAGCATTCCGGAAAGAATATTGCGGAGCCTTTGAGAGGTCTGACGTGCTCAAGCCCAAGAGCTAGGTACACCATCTGGCCAGCATTCGGGGAACCCATCATGAATGAACAGCTCCGCTCTGCAGATCGAGCGGCGGTCGGCACGTTGCAGACAGTATTCTAGTCTCAAGCATCGAGCGCAGAGCGCCTGTATTAGTGCTTAAGACAGCATGTCTTCACAGAGCAATAAAGATCTGGGCAATTATTCATTGCCGCAGCTTCCCCGTAGCCAGGCCAAAGGCTGTAAGGTACCGAAGCTCCAGCTTCTGGACACCGCAACTATATGACTCCCCATGCAACCGACGAACAACCTAATATTAGAAGCAACCTCATCACGAACTGCAGCTAATCCTACAACCAACCCATTCTATTGTCGGACCACAAAAATGACATCCTCTCAAGACAAAAAGGACATCGTAAAATCCAACTACAACAAAATCGCCCAAAAATACACAGAATGGTCCCTCACATCCCCTTCCCTTCGCTTGAAATATCTCGATCTTATCCTCATCACTCTTCCACCCAACAGTCGAATTCTAGAATTAGGTACAGGAGCAGGAACTCCAGTCCTACAAACCCTCGTCCAAAAGAGTCCAACCATCGAGAAGATCTACGCGAACGATATCTCCTCATCACAACTCCAGCTCGCCAAAGAAAAGATACCAAACGATGACGGAAGGATCGAGTTTCTAGAAGGCGATATGCTACAACTCAATTTTGAGGAAGGGAGTTTAGATGCGATTTTAGCATTCTATAGTATCTTTCATTTACCGAGAGAGGAACAGAAAATCATGTTGGAGAAGTGTTGTAAATGGTTGAAAGCAGGAGGAAAACTAGTCATGAATTTCGGAACGACCGATGAAGAAGAGATTCGATCTCAAGATTTTTTTGGTGAGGAGATGTTTTGGTCTTCTTATGGCGTAGCTGGGAACTTGAAGATGCTGGAGGGTGCTGGGTTTGAGGTCTTGAAACATGAGGTGAAAGGATCAGCGGATGAAAATTTGAAGCCTGGAGATGTGGATTATGGGATTGAGTTTCTTTGGGTTTATGCTGAAAAGAAGAAGTGATGATGATGATGTTGTGGTGGAAAAGCATGCCCTTAAAAAGAAAAAGGGTATCTAGAGGAGATCATTATATACAACCCGAAAGTTAAGGTACAGCTAATCCATCACATCAAAAATTTTAGATACCCAGCAAAATGTTCAGTAGCAGCAGATAACCCCCATCAGCTTCAAGAAAGAATTCCCAAAGCTGAAACACCTTGCTCGTGCGCTTCGCAAAAAGATAAAAATTTGATGTGATGTCTTCTCGTCGCTCGTCGTTAATAGACATTAGAATTCTCTTTGTACGGCGCAGCAGAGTCCTATTCCTTCCTCTAAGAGAAGAGAGAGGAGCATCCAAAGTTCTGCTCAACACCGTACTGACCAGGTGCCTTCCACTTGTCGTTCGAGAACGAGAAGATGGCCGACTTGGAGCCGACCTTTGCAACGATGGAGTCGATGGCGGCCTTCTGCTCAGCAACACCGGGAACAGCCTTGCCGTTTGGTTGACCACCTGATGGCCATCCAGTCTCGAGGTTGTATGCAGGCTTGTTGCCACCGCAGGCCTTCTCGAGGTCGGCCATCTGGCTTGCGACGAAGTCTCCGGCTTCCGATGCGGCAAATCCTCCGTTGAAGAACGGGTGGATGTTGGCGGCGACGACGTCCATGGCTGGGCAAAGAGTGCCAGCGTTGGCCTGGATAATGTTGAGTGGTTCAGTGGTGGTGACAGGACCGCTGTAGCCAGCAGACTTGAGAGTGCTCTTGGCATCACCAATGAAGCCTGCGAGGTCGGATGCAGAGACAGCGCCTTGGAACACAGCCTCGTTACCGGCGACAACCATCTCCACGAGGTTCCAGTTGCCTTGCTTGCCCCAGTTGGCGATATCGTTGAGTTGCTCGTGAGCCTTGCCCAGGCCAGAAGCATCGATGAAGATACCGGCAATGAGTTTCATACCGTGCTGCTTGCAAGCATTTCCAACATTGATCAAGCCGGAGCAGTCGGTAGCATAGATGCGAACAGTAGTGAAGCCCTTCTGCTTGATCGACCCAATATCCTGGTTGACCTCATCCGCCGACTTGCAACCACCATTCTCAGCATATGGAGTGTAGGTCATTGCCCATTGGTTTCCATTTGGCGTGATAGTTCCAACGCCATACGCAGAATCATCTGTACCATCGTGGTTCACATCCCCTCCACCCTGGTTCGAAGATCCACCACCATAGCTTTGAGGTCCATATGGTTGAGGGGCCGCGGGTTGTTCTGGAGACTTTGGCGTCTCTGGCGCAGCAGGCGTAGTTGGTTTAGGTGCCTCGCTGGTGGAGACAGAATAGGTTGTTACAGGTATCGAAGGCACATTCGCAGTAGGATACGATGCGGATGTGCTAGTGTTTGAGGCAGGAGGAGGCCCTGGTCCGAGAGTTGGTGGGCCATACCAAGTAGTCGTGTAGGTCGTGCAGCCGCACGAAGTGGCATTTGGTGATGCTGTCGCCAAAGGAACTGGGGTGACATATTTCACCGCAGCACCATATGGCTCTGGTGCGTGCTCGACTCCCTTCTTGTGAAGGGCTGCGTGGTTATGGTGCACGCCGGCACTGGCCGAAACGGCCCAACCGAGGAGTGCTGCTGCCGTGTAGTATACCATGGTGGCGATGTGGTCGAAAGCCGCTGAATGAGTGAAGCGGGCGATCGTGTATAGCGAATGACTTGGGTGGTGCGGTGGTAGAGAGCGACGGCAGTGACAGCGAGGACATCGCACGCGCGCAGGGAGGGCCTCACCTACCTATATCGGACAGCGTATTACGGCCCCTACACAACCGCGGACAGCGGGTGTTGTTCGACACCAACCGGCCTTGGGGTTGCGATGATAGTTTAATGAAGTTGGCTCAAGCGGCCGCTAGGCTTTTGCTTCTCCATGTCTCTTGGCAGTTTAACGTGGTGCGGGAAAGACGGGTATGCAAGAGGTAATCTAATTACACCTTGCATCCATCCACTATTGGACTGACCAACCGACTCCGGAAAGATCCTAGATCGCATTCGGATAATTTCAAAGTCTTGGCCGCCTCTGTCGTCGACGGCGGGAGGCCAGCAGCAAATTGCAGCGATCGACACATGGTCGACTGGAGTCTCGAAGAGGGGTTTCGCGCTGCTAAGTCGCTGGGCGCAAAGGTGTGCGATAACAGTACGGCGGCTGCGACAGAGGACAACTGTATCAAATGAAAGCGAGAGCCTTCACCACGATCCTGTATAAGCGTAATGAAACGAACGAGGTCCCGAGTGGTCGTGAGGTGTTCCGAACTAGGATGGTGACAACCTGGGAAGTGCGTGTCGAAGAATAGACGTAAAGTTAACATCCCGAACATCGTGTCGAAAAGTCTGGACTCTGCGTTCGGTGTCAATAAATACTTCCTGTTAGGTGCGATCGCCCTCGTCTTGAGGTCGTCCATGTGTTTCAGTAATCCGCTCCTTGATGAAGACACTGCGCGCGAACGCCGCTGTTCCAGGAGTCATGCTCGAGCAGACTCGCAATTGAAGCACATGGATGTCCGGCTCAATTGCAGTGTCCGTAGGCTCAATTGTAGTCTTCGTTACGGCAAAACCTGTGGCATACGAACCGTACCTCAGCATGGCTCGCTTCCTGAAAGCAATCCAATGATTGGAATCGTGCTGCCTTGTGCTGGCTCGCCATGGCATCATCATCAGCACATACGATGACAGCAACTGAGGCACGCCGCCATGTCACGGCACATCCTTGCTTGGCATAACGGTCTTTCGTGCTCTTGATGGATCTGTACAGGAGCCAGCTTGATACCGACGTAGAGCAGTTCGTCAATGGATGTTGCAAGTATCGTGCTTTGGTCTGCAGTCATCATCGTTCTGGTCTGCCTCCTGTCACAACCGCGGCTCCCGATCCGAGATATCCAGTGGGAAAGCTCATATCGGATGACAGGATAGCAGCCCGCGGTATCTCTTGGCTGCGCACAAGTGTAGTATTATAAGCGTAAAGACCGTGGTAATAGGAATCGAGTAGGAGGTGTGTGGAAGAAGTGAAGGAGGAGGAAGGAGAGATAAAATATGGTGAGGGAATGCAGCTTGGTTGTGGCTGCTGACGTTTTCTGGTGGGTCTTCTCTTCCCCTCGACAGTCGACACTTGGACTTGAACGTTCAACTCGCGGTTTCACTCTCACAACACTAGAGGTATCACACTCCTGTGGTGATACGTGCAACACCACACGGATGAGCGTGCATATATGCATGATGCTGGTGCATTAAAAATCACGCCCGCGCCCCGGGATTGCCCTTCGTACGGCCAAAGAACATCGATCTGTAGAACAATGTTGTTCCAATACACTTACCTAGCCAGAGGCGCGATACGCCTCGTTCGCTTCCACCCACGAAGCACTCCTTCAGATGTACACCTGACATTGGAGCATCAAGAGAACTACTCAAGTGGCGAGGCACCATACACGGTGCTATCATACCATCACTCCGAAGAGGAGAGCAAGAGCTTGACATTACATGGCCGCACGCGTATGGTACCTGCGCCGGTATGGGATGCATTGAGTTCTATACAGGTGCGCGGGGATGCGCAAGACCGCTATTGGGTTGATGCCATTTGCGTAAACCAGCGTGACGAGAATGAGAAGCAGGAACATGCGGCCCAAATGGAGCACATCTACTCCTCAGCACACAAGGTACTAGCATGGTGTGGTGAAGAGGATGGACACACTGAGAAAGTCCTTGAATTGCTCCGCAAGAAAGACCATCCCGATCGAACGAGCAACGATGAGCTGGACGAACAGAGCAAGTTTGCAGTGGAAAAGCTCTTGCAGAAGAAGTTCTCAGAACAAGATCAGGCACTCTTGAGGCAAGCAAAGCATGTCGAGCTCATGTGTGGCAGATACCGATGCGGAATGGGACTGATAGACAACAACTGGCAAGCGAAGGCTTCTCCCACCAACCCTCGGCGGACTAGCCAGTCTGCGTTGTGATAGAGCGGACTGTCGGCCTTTGAATATTACCAGGAAGATCACTGGAGCGTTCATCCGCTTTGAAATGGTTGAGTGCCCGTCTCTAGATACGTCTCGCAGCAGTATGCTGCACTGTCTGCTTTAGAACGCCGAACACTCCTCGAACCATGCGAGAATGCGCTTAGACGGATGTTCGCTTGGCCGAACAGCGTCATCGGAGCAGTATGTGCTGACAGCAGCTGCAGAATACCAACATGAATCTCAACATATCGCAACTTCAACCACTTACTATCAAAGTCTAAAATATCAGATTCTTGCGTAGTCAGACACAGATAGATAAGACTGCATTCGCTTGGACCGACTCCAGCAATCATGACTTCTTACCCATTCCACTTCGACAACCCTACAACTACGAAACCCGGAAACCCAGGCCAAACAGAAAATGTCTCCCTCACACTCCCAAACGTCCGAGGTCACATCCCATCCTTCCAAGCCTCCCGCCTCCGGACAATGTGGCTCGAATCATCCCAAGATGCCTCAAAAATCATAGCCACACCATGCACATACGATGGCCTCTCTTCCCGCCTAGTCCAGGAATCCGGCTTCCCCATGATCTTCCTCTCCGGCTTCGCAGTCTCCTCGACCCACGGCCTCCCAGACACAGGCTACATCGCCCTGGAAGAAATGTGTTCAAAAATCCAAGAAACAGCGCGCCAAGTCAGCATTCCAATCATGGTCGACGGAGACACAGGCTACGGGAGTCCAACGAATGTGCGTAGAACAGTACAATGTTTTGCTCTTGCGGGTGCAGCAGGAGTCATGATCGAAGACCAAACTTGGCCGAAACGTTGCGGTCACACAAAGGGCAAAAGTGTAGTCAGCAGAGGTGAAGCTTACGCTCGTATCAAAGCCGCAGTCGACGCTAGGAATGAAGGACAAGATATCTTCATCCTTGCTCGAACAGACGCATTAATTGTGGGATGGGAAGAAGCTATGATTCGGGCCAAAGAATTCATCAAACTCGGTGCAGACGCCATCTTCGTTGAAGCACTTCCTGATCGTCAAAGTATGAGAAAAGCCATCTCCGAACTTGATCATATTCCTATGCTCGCGAATATTATCGAAGGCGGCATGACCGAGAATTTATCAGCGAAAGATTTGGCGGAGATGGGATTCGCTTGTGTCGCTTATCCTTGGACTTTAGTTGCGGCGAAGATCAAAGCTATTAAGGATGCTTTAGAAGGACTGAAGGGTAGTTTGATGGTTGGAGCGCCGCCGCAGATTTTGGGATATGACGAGGTTACGAAAAGTGTTGGATTTCAGGAGTATTGGGATCTTGAGGAGAGGTATAAGTATGATGAGAATGGGCTGGTTAACGATGATTGAGGAGGAGTTTGGAGAGAGAAAGCCTGCGAACTCGTGTACATGTATTGAAGTGAGAGCAAGGAAGGTCAATGAACACAAGATCCGCGAAGGGCGATTGAGGAGAAAACGAATTCGAAAGCCGCGCGCAAAAGAAGAAGCAAAGAATAAAAGACGTATGAGAACCAAAAAGCAAACCCAGGAGTCGAACTCCCAGCCTTGAGATGTAGAAAAGGCAAAAGGGAAGGTCCTAGAAAGGACAAAGTCATGAATAAAGCAGATCATCTTTGGTTGGTTCAGCTGACTTCCCTGAGTGCAACGTTTTGCAGAGCCGTATATGTAGCTAGGTGACTATATGCCTGACTCACAGGTATGCTGCAGCCTGATTGAGGCATACAACCAGGCAATTAGGTCCTCACAAGTCAACTCACAGCCCGGACATGATTTTGACGAAGCTTATCATGCCAATGAAGGGTATCATACAACCATTAACTAAACATCAATCGTTCTAATCATGCATAGCATCCTGTACACCAAACCCAAAAACGCCATTTTCGTCCTTCATCGTCCAAGCGTACTCCCAATACTACTCGGCGTCCAAGAACTAACTTTACTTGACACCCAACTTCCAGAACTACTCATCCAACTCGGCATGCTCATCTTACTACTCCAACCACTTCCAACACTTCTGCCCCCAAATTTGCTCCCGCCTGCTGAGCTGCTCTTCGTACTCCGACTCTTCCACTTCAACTTTCCATTCGCAATCGAGTGGATCGCGTTGATAACCAAGAACGCACTCGATCCGCAGGCTCGGAAGAGTGCGAGGCAGGCGACTGACCACAAGATGAATTTCAAGTAGTAGTTTTCGCCGACCTCGGTGTTTCCATAAATCTCGCTCACGCCCATGGCGAGAATCGCATTACAAGTCATCCACACGATGACCACGTAAGTTCTCACGCCACGGTAATAATCTTCTTGCAGTTGAGATTCCGAGATACCTGGTTTAGCCACCTCGACTCTGTCCCGAAGATTTCTCAAAGCTTCGTCGTATCCTGAATCGATGTCGAGTTGTTCAGAAGGCATGTCGAGCTCGACAGTACCGGATTTATTGGCCACAGCTACACCCAAATCTTTCTTGATGACATTGTCACCTTTCGTTCCCCAAGTGACGTCGTGGGCATTGCAGAAAGCGAAGACTTGGAGGGTACAGATGTATGAAGGGAGCAGGGCGAAGTATTGGGCTGAAGAGGTAAACATGTGCCAAGGGTCGAGGTACATGAAACTCATGAGGAAGTACAATCCGACGGTCGACAAGGTGGAAACGATGAGGTTTGTGAAGACGTTGTTCCCAAAGTTGAGGTCGGCGGATTCGGAGAGTTGGCGAGCGACGATGTAGATTGCTGCGAAAGTGTTGTAGACCATGATCACCGAGAAGACGATGAGGGAGGCTAAGAACATTTTTTTCGCGCCTTGCGGTCGGTTGCCCATGGAGAGGATGAATTGGACCATGATTGTGATGACGCAGGTGTAGCGGAGGATGATGAAGATGAAGTTGCCGATCCCGTGGCCGAAGGGGTCGACTTTCTTGTCTGCGAGCGAGCCGGCAATGAAGTAGAAGGTGAGGTAGAAGTTGCCGAGCGAGAAGAAGGTGAAGAGGAGCTGCACGAATTGGTAGACGAATTCGACGTGGAGGAGGATCTTGCGAGCGACGGTGTGATCGGTCTTCCAGACCTGCTTGAAGTGGAGGAGCGAGTAGACGGCGGCAAAGAAGGCTCCGTTCAGCCATCTTCGACGTTGGGAGATGAACTCGGGTACTGCGTCTGGCACGTCTGTTTCTCCAGTGGCCTGTCGGACGTACTTCAGGACCCATCTGTCACTTCGCTTGGCTACCAGCTCCCAACAGAGGATACGGTCCTCTGCCAGATACATGTTCGCGGTGAAGACATCTGCGTCTTGGCCGTGAAGCGTCTCGCCTTTGAAGTACTGACTAAGTGGTCCGTGACCGGTCTCATCGTTCTGAAGCGCATGATATCGGTATGCTGACAGTGCACCTGGCAACACGGTAATATATCCAAAGACGGATTCGAGCGGCTTGTCCAGAATGTTCGACATCTTGTACTCGAAATTTTGCGATGCGACAAGTGGATTGAGTAGTCCAGTCCAGGCCTTGCCCTTCGCGGCCTTGATCTCTCCAGCTGCACCTGCCACGTTCGAGTCTCGATCGAAAGCTTTCCACAAGTGGTACAGCGAGTCGTCTCCGGGCTTGGTTCCAACGTCAAGCAGAATGCAGACGTTCGGATTTAGTGCTCTGCCAAAAGCATTGAAGAACCAACGATGACTGTTCAGCTTCTTCGCATTCTTCTCCTTCATGCAGAAGATGACCTGACAAGGTACGATGCCCTTCTCTGCGCCCTTGAACTTCAAATCTGCATCTAGCGAGACTTGAGTCGTGTATTCGTATACGTGCGCGGTGACTTCCCTCTGGTTGACCAAGTTTTTGGCAATTCCAGATTGATAGCATCCCATCGCTGCGAGAGCGTCAAGCGTTCGTGGGTGCACCTTTCCTCGACCATCAGCAATGATGCAGACGACAATCTTCTGCCACCCGTCTTTGCCCCAGGTTCTCGATTTGGCACGACTGCAGAAATGTGACAGGTTGCGCATAACTCCATGCATCGTTCGAGTGAAGTCGATTTCGTTCTCGTTGTACATGGTGATGCAGATAAAGAGCTCAGTCTCGCGGTGAGTGAAACCGATGTTTTGGCGCAGCTTGTATCCTCTGTCCACGAAGTCGTCTGGATCGCAGGTGACAGCTGTGTAGCGCATGTGGGTGAATTCGACATCATCTCTTCTCGGCAGAAATGAGTAGAGAATGGTCGGGATCTTGCACTCCAGGATCAGCTCGCCGTTGATGAGCTTGACTTCTTTCTTCGTCATCTGTGCTTGTCGTGCGCCTCGTCGCTCTTGCTTGCCTGTGGGAGCCGGTCCGTACAGGTCAGGATCGTGCTCCTTATCATACATATCATCGCTGTCACCGCTTAATGTCGATTCTGACTGGAACGTGTCTCGCGACACTGGTCGTGGTCTCTGAGGATCGGCTTCGTCTGCAGTAGGAGCAAAGACGTCGTCATTGCCATCGTTGATCGGGATAGAAGTCATCTCAGGCTCCTTAGCTTCTGTGTTGATAGATGGCGGTCGACCACCCGCAAAGAGAGGTGCAGGTGGCAACGGTCTCTTAGGCGATCCGCCATACTGCGAAGAAGGTGTACCGGGTCTAGGTATGCCATTGATATCTGCCGGCTCGTACGGTATGTTCGTGGCTGGCGGACGTGCGTATTCTCTGCTGCCTCTCGGCGTAAAAGCCTTGGATGGGCTTCCGGACTGTCTCGAAACTGGTCGGTACGGGTCGAAGTCAGAAGGCGGCGGCGGCATGCCCGGAACATTGTCCAGTACCGATGGCTCTCTTGAGAGAGGCCGAGTCGGAGAATGTGACTGTGGGTGGTATGATCGCTGCGAAGGACTCGCCGGCCTGTGGTAAGGATTGTATGAGCCAAGGTCTTCTTCCTCAGGTAGAGAATCCTGTTGTGCAGCATCGTTTCGACTCTTAAACCGCACTTTGTTCAGTTTGTAGCGAGGGGCGGTGGTGCGGGGAGCGCTTGACTGGGACAAGTCGCTTTGAACATCGCGTAACAAGGAATTGAGCTCTTCTGAGTCGGGTTCTTGAGCCTGGTTCTCAAGAGGTGATGGAGGAGGGTATGAGGGTTGTGCTGGAGGAACGCTGGCATGACCGGGCTGGTGGTGTCTGTTCAATCGCTCTTGTGCGCGCAGGAAAAGCTCATGGGGAGATCGCTTGGGCTCGGGTGGTGGTCTCGCGGACGGTGATACTGACGCTCGGTATGGATTGTTGTCATCTGTATTTGTTAAGAGACGCATCGTAGCACCATGGTTGGGAGTGGCATTCGGCGTATCATCGTCATAGCCTGGAGGTGGTCCATAGCCATTTGGCGTGGCCATGTCGCTGTCGCAGCGAGTGGAATGCAAGCTCGAGGAATGCGTTGTTATGTGATTCGTGGTTCAGTCGTTCTATGCAATCATTGTTCTCGTGAATCGTCTTCGACAGGGTCTTGCAAGTACTATTAGCAATGTATGCGAGTTGCAGATGTCGAGCATATGAAAGCGTCGGCGTTCGAAATAACCATGTCGGAGATCGCGGCCAAACAGCGACATAGCAACGAGCGGCGTCAGCCTAGCAACCACGCCAAGCCTTTCCGCGACACTTGCGCGCAATTTCGAAACGTCCGAGTTCCACGGCAGCCTCAGTACAACGATATATTGTCAGCGAGAGCGTTCTCGTCAGTTTGCTGAGTCCGACGTACCAAAAGCTTCAACTTGATGCCCCAATTTCAGAACATCTTCGAAAGATATGGATCGAGAACCGATTTTCGCGATTTTACTTCATTTTTCATTCGCGCTTGACTATGCTACTCAAGAAAAGTCATGCTTGCTAGTCGTCTTCATCTTCTGATAACAGTACAGGTTTATGGCTCGCCTGATCTAATGTACGGCGAGCCCAGAGGTCGTGATCATCATGATCAGGTCCATCATAAAGAGGAGTTGAAAGAGGGTTCCCATAGCCTTCCCAAGCCGCGCTTTCCCTGGCGGCAGTCAAGTCATCAAATAATTTCCTGGTTGAAGCCGTAAAAAGTGTAGAACACCCTGCGCCGCGCTAGAACGTGTTGTGAACCAACATTGAAGAACTCAAAGAGGTGGAGATCAAGCTGCAGTGGATGGTGGCACATTCTCGGCCTGCGGTGCTTCTTCCATCTTGACGTCTTCCTCGATGGCATTACCTTCGGCAGCTCGCACCTCACTGGAAGATGATGGTTGTAATGGTGCCACTATCGGACCCGATGCAGTTGAAGCTGGGCTGCTGTCTCGATCCATTTTAGGCCCATCGTCTTTCTTCTTCCGGCGCGTATAGTCACTCAAGCTCATCTTCTTCCGCGCTGGACTTGGTGTCACAGCTGAAGTAACAGACGGCGAGAAGATGTGTCCGGGTCCCATGCCAGCAGGAGATTGCGTGATGGCGGCTGTATTAGGCGTGCCAGCGGATCCGGGAAGTGTTGGATGGGCGAAGGGATTAGTCTGTGGTGGTGGCATCTGCAAGTGCATTCCCATGGGCTTTTGCGTTAAACCATTGGTGGCAGTGTCAGACCTCGAGTCCCAGGGTGGCGCAGGACTCGGCTTGTCAGGATGTGAATCTCTAGTTGAGCCTGGTGAGTCTCCTGTCGTCGACTGTGCCGCTAACGGAGACTCCGCCTTGTCGTCGCTGGGAGCATCAGCCATATCTGCATCCTGGTCGACATTTGAAGCTGTTGAACCATCCGTTGCCTTGGATAGCGGAGACTTCACTGAGACTGCTGCTGGTTCCGGGGTGCTTTGTTTAGCGCGGTCCAGGTCCGATTGATCTACGTCCATCTTGTCCGATAAAGCGACTTTAGGCTCAAAAGCCGGACTGGAAGGCACAGATGCCAGGAGGATGCTGTTGTTACGTGCGCAGCGCTCGAGCAACCTTCTCCGATGCGACTTGAAAGGTCTTCGAGAAGATGGTGTGGGAGCGCGTTGTGCAGCTTCTTCCTGGTCCAAGTCACACTGTGTAGAAGCTTCACGATAGTCGGGCTTAGGACGCTTGATCGCTTTCGCCACTGGCTTCGCTTGCGATTTGGAGCCTTTCATCTTTCGGCCGATGGGTGCCTTCGCGCTTGATGCTGCATGCTGCCGTGATGTTCCTGCGTCAGCGGACTTGGTGACTTTATCAGGGAAGCCCAGCTGCTTAGATGACGTGGCACTCGGCGTGTTGAGGTTTGAGCCTGCGCTACTACGCTTCTTCTTTGCTTGCTTTCCAGCACGCTCTTCTTCTTGACGTCGGAACATCTCTTCTTCTTTGGCCAGCTTTTTCTTTTCTCGCTCGGACAGCTCAGGCAGTGTCGAAGTGCCGTTGGTCGAATAGTGCGTGTTCGGCGTCATGTCTCGACTCGCAGAGCCTCTGCCCGCAGAGCCAGAAGCCGATCGAGAGTCAGTCTCATCGTCAGGATCAACTCTGCGTGCTTCACTGCCAGATCGGCTGTTCACAGCGTTTGTGTTGATCGGCGATATATGCTGTCCAGTTTTCCGCTTCTTGGGCTTCGGTGCTTTTACTGCTTCGGCGGCTCCATGAGTCCTCTTGTCAAAGCGCGACATCATACAATCACCTTTAGGCAAGGCGCATGCACACGGCCCGCAGTTAGCGAGTGCGGTGGACACCCAGCTAGAAAGATGGTCCATGTCTTCCTCCGAGATCTTGCCCTGGTTTGCCATTTCCGGGAGGCCACTGCTAGTATCCCAACCGACGGCAATCTCATCACCAGGCTCGATCTGTTCCGTGGCCATGAAGCAGAAATGACAATCAACGCCATCGGTGACCAGAATCTGTAGGCGTGCGTTGGGCTGGCAGCTGCGTCTCACATACCGCAACTCTGTACCCTCGTGGCGCGCATCGATTACAATGGGCAGTTTCGGATGGAAGAACACAAACGGTTCTGGATGTCGCAGTTGCCGCCACCTGTTGCCTTCTTCTTGTTGGTAATCTGCCTTGAAGCCGACATGGCCTTTGAGCTCGCCGATGTATGCACCATTGGCAACTGGCTCTTGAACGGTGACCACTCTCCACGAAGGATGTCGGCCGTCGTACTCGACTTCGGCATCGTGCTGGTCTTGGATGTCAATCTGAGCCTTTCCAGGAATCTCATCAAGATGGCCATCCCAACGCATGAGTAATTCTCCTTTGGGTTGGCCATGCCGTGAACGGAACTCTTCGTCTGAGGAGTTAAGCCAGTCCGACAATGCGTTCGTCACACTGATTGAACTGTGTAAGTTGGTATCTGTGACTTCCCAGTTGTCCTCCTGATAGCATTGCAAGAAGCTTTCAGAGTACTGCTCAATGGGGAAGTCGGGTGACAGCGATATGCTCCTACGGTGGGCAGTAGAAGCATTGCGTTTCCGGTTGTGTCCTTTAGTAGTGGTGGTGGTAGTGGTAGAATCTGAATTGCGATGACTTGTCTTTGGTCTTTTCGCAGGTGGAGGTTGATCTCGAGGACTGGCGCTGTTTCGGTCGTGTCTCAGCTTGTCAACAGGCCAGCCATTTGTGTGGGCGACGCCGTTCTCTTTGACCTTCTTTTTGTGACTTTTTGACGGCGCACGCTTTAAACCGTTCTGCAGAGGTTCTGTCTGATCACGCTTTTCAAGTTGTCGTGAATGCGCCCGGTGCAAGTCGATAGCTCGGGGCTTGCACTTGACGCAGTAGTGCTCGACATTCGACGGCAGCGAGATCTCGTCATATTCTGGGTAGTAGCACGATTGATGTTGCCATCTGTTGCAGATATCACATGCGACCGTCCAGCCATCGTCGTCGGCAAACCCACAAATGCAGTCGATCTGGCCATCGTCCTCCGGAAGGTCGTTCTCGTGCGAAGGGGCAGCGAAACGCTGGTGGTGATTCGGCACGGAGTGTGAGATCAGCGAAGTGTGGTGAGAGAGGTCGTGAGCGTTGATAGCCTTGACAGGAAAGGAGGTGTCTGTCATGCTATCCTGTCTAGAGAGGAGTGCTTGGAGGTTATGGGACAAGTGGTGCTCTGAAATGGCGGCGCATGACTGTAGAGCCACGATATCAGCGTCTACGACGCCTGACCACGAGCAGAGGCTTTCTGCGCCGCGTCTGAAGCCTGTCGTGCGCGTTCTCGGTCGCTATCGAAGCGACAAAGAATGCCCGCTCGAGAGGAGTCAGGAGCAAAACGTGACGGCGACGACCCGCTATCGCCCCAATTCGCAGACCTGTCGACTTCGATATGCCTCCCAAATGTGTCGAGGAATGCTCAGGCGGATCATGAGCGGGAGTGGTGAGTATTCGCAATGCAGAGCGGCAGGCCTCAAACCGGGCTGCGCTGAGGGCGGCGTGTGTAGTGGTGTCGGAGTCGCGAGAAATGGGTGTCGGACGAGAGAGCTCGGCGGCGAGAATGCAATGCACTGCGTGTTAGTATTGAGAGAGCGGAGGTGTGGTGGTGTGCGTGGGTTAGAAGAGTTATCGCGAACGAAGTGCTGGACAGTACAGAGAGCGAAAGTAGAGGCAGAGAGTGATGGCCAAAGCGGCGGGCCAGCGCCCAATCAGCGGGCTGTTCAACTTTTGCTTTGGCCTTTGAGTGAGCAGCCGGAACCGCTTCGCCTTCTTGCGCAGTGCAGCTGGAATTCACCTACAGGCCAGGGCGTCGCTGTGCGCATGCCGCCGCCGTGGGATAGCAAGATGCATGGCCCGATGCAATAGAATGCACTGCGACGACTGTGTTGCACATGCAATGCTGGGAGTGTGGGAGGCATGTTGCCGTCTGCCGTCTGCTTGTCTGCGGGCGGCAGCATCGCTCTACGCACAACTGCTGGATACGATAGCAGAGAAGAACAACGAGCGGCCTGCGCACAAAGGAAGGTGCCGGTGGAAAGTCGCTTCTACGCTTTGCCACTTTCGCCATAGTCTTGAATCCTCCTCTCTGCTGTGGCCACACATCGCTCGAGACTCGGCCTAGCTGCAGCAGCTGTCGGGATCAAGGTTCATACTGTTGCATGCCGTATCGTCGAATCACCTTCAGCGCGAGTCGAGCACGGCCAAAACCTGCTGGGGATCCTGTTCTTCCCATTCTCACACCACCAACTCTTGCAACTTGTACCGGAATCTCCTGCACAAGAAGAAGCCTCCCTCTTCTTCGTTACTCGTATACTATTAAAACTCCTCACAATGTAGACCGCCGATCTGGCACCGACACTGACGTCGCGAACAAGTGGGAAGCTGTGAGCACCGTGCAGTAGCTCCGCACAGAGATGCATGCTTGAACTGCGCGATTACATGGTACTTCTCAGCTGCCTTCTCACACCTACCGCTGCGACGCCCACCAAGACCACCGACCTTCACACTCTGTACGCCCGGCCAGAGCCTGTCGCAAACGCATATCAGGCTCAGCCCGGAAACAGCATCATGGTTGGAATGTTCTTCGCTTCAGATCGAACCAAGGTTATTGCTCTAGCTTTTGGGTCAAGATCTCCACCAGCACCATTTTTAGCCAGCACAAAAACCGTCGCCTTCCAACGACTTCCAGCGCTTCGAACATTCTGTTCTACTTTCATCGAGCAACGATACGTGTGAGGGTTGATGAGGGCGCACAAGCGAGTGGCTGCATTCGCTTCTCTGAAACGTTCGAGGAAGCCGTTGACTTCGACCCCTATCCATCCCGCTCTGGACTTGATTTGACCTGGACGTACTGCCCTCCTACCACCTTCTCTGCTCCTCGCATGACTACCGCTTGTCTTCGTTGATACACCAGACCCATGGCCCAATATTGGGGTGGTGTGAACATCTCACAGCTGACCTTTGGCAGCACCCTTCTATTCGAGATATTTCTAGGTCGACCTGGCCATTTCGCGCTCGAGAGAAACACATTCAAAAGTTCGAACAACGGGTGCAATCTGTGGCAAATTCGAGCACCCTGCTGGCTTTCAATGCTTAAGGTAGAGCGCTGTAGGCATGCTGAATCTATTGCACGACGGGAGGTGTCCAGAAACCATTGGGCAGTCCTGCATTTAGGCTGCGAGCCACACGAGAAAAGTCCAATTGAATACGACACTTGAAAAGCTGCGATCGCGGTGACATTCCCGTCAAAACGAAGACGATTGTAGAAAAGTCTGGTCTTCCAGCATAGCTCAACGAGCGCAAAGCGAAAGATCTCGCTTGTGAGAATCCATACACCATACGGTTCTTGCCTAGACACAGACAAGCCGGCGCAATTGCCTTCTTTGCTGTCGCAAAGATATGCTTTTTGGTGTGTAGATCCGGGCCAACCTGTTCAGCACTGGTCACTCCTCTTGCCTGCTTTTCTGCGCCTTTGCCAGCACCGGGAAGCGAAAAGAAGTATCGAATCTAGTTCGACCGATGTGTGGGCCACTGATCAGTCTTAACCAGATCGTAGAACGGCAGAGTAGGAAAGAGCATCCGGAAAAAAGACCATTTTTCCAAATTGTTTGATACAAATTCTGCCTGTAAGTGTCGCATTCTTCTGCTTGTGAAGCGCGTCCTCTATTCTGTTCATGTAATCGTAGGAGCCCTGGATTCCAATCTTGCCCAGGAGCAATACTTCACTTATGCCTGGCCCTCCGTATTGCATTCTCCCCTACCCTATCCGATGCGATGCGATCCAATCCCTCAATCCAGCATCAACTCATCATTCCTCTTCTGCTGCTGTGGTCTTGGTCCCAATGGCTTCTGCTCTCCCTCAACCATCCCATCAATCTTCGGCCCTTCCGCCTCACTGTCCGGACTAGGATTAGGTGAAGGCACATAAGTCGTAGCCACGGGTCCATAAGCCCTACCATAAGGCTCATACGCACTCGTCCTCGACGTAACGGGGATTGATGTTGGCCTACCGCTCTCTCGTGGCGGATTTCCCTCAGGAGGAAGTTCCTGCGGTTCAGGAGTCTCATCAACATCCGATAATGGACTGCCTGGATTCACGACGAAGAGACCTCCTCCAGTACCGCGGGTTAAGCTGGGATTGGGACTATATTGCGGCGGCAAACTCGAGCGATTGGAGAAGCGGTCCATGCTGGACGTGTGGCTTACAGTCGGGGACGGCTGCTGAGTCGGGAGGAAATGATTATTGCCAATGAGTTCGCTAGGTGGACGTTCTTTGCCGTTGACTGCTACAGGCATGCTGTCGGCTTCTTGTGCGTCTTTGCCGTGGGAGTACATATCGACCACGTCTGGGTGAAGTCGGTCTGAGGTTGGAGGTTCTTGCTTGGCTTTTCTCTTGCGCAGCCAGAGAAGGAGAGCGCCTAGAGCTGCTGCGAGGGCGAGGAGAGGGATGCCGACGCCGAGACCTATGGCGAGGTTCTTTGACGAGCTGCCGTTTGATGCGGCTGGAGAGTCTGTCGATGAGGATGTGGCAGCTGCGGAGGCTGATGATGTGGTCCGGGCTTCGCTAGTCGAGTCGGAGGTGGAAGCTTCAGTAGTGGTGGAGCTTGGGTCGGTGGTGCTGCTGCTACCGCTACTGGTGGTTGTCGCTGCCGAGCTGGGGGATGAGGATGTCGTTGAAGTGCTTGATGTCTTCGAGGCCACAGAGGTTGGAGATGGTACGCTGGTAATCTTGGTGAGAGTCGTCCAACCAGGAACATCAATCACTTCTGGATCGTCCATGGTGCAGCAGTCCATGTGAATCCTATCACCGTCACAGCACCAGCTGCCATCATCGCATTGCTTTAGAGCTTCGTTTCCAGCGGCCGTGTTGTCTGGACGTTGTTAGCAGATGATGGTATGTAGAAATGATGGCACTCACTAGCAGTACAATACTGCGGGCAATCGCTGCTCTCCCAAGTTTGGTCGGTGCATGTGTTTCGATTGAAGTACTCGTTGGTCGGATCGTAGCAAATTCCATTGCTCAAGCACTCCCAATTATTCGGGCAGCACGCGCTGTCACCGGAGGAGCATGCTGCATCGGTGGTCGAAACGTCGCCGTTTGGATAGTAGCAATTCTGAGCTAGAGCCGGCTCGAGGACGAAGTGAAGCCCCAAGAAGATGCCCGCCGCGGCTCGTATTGTGGTCGTCATTGTTCTTGTTTGATGGGCATGGCAAGTCGGCGCCTGATATGGTGATGGTCTTGGTGATGGGATGACTCTGAGAAATGAGTGTGTGGCGAAGCTTGAAAGCGTTCAGGACTAATAGTGATGTTGTTTGCCCGTCGGCTCAAACAAGCAACGTTCTAGGCAAAGTGGACAAGTGCAGTCGAGTGAAACAGTTGACAGAACGTTTCTTGGCACCTACTATTTCTCAAATTTCCACGTTACACAGCGCATCATCGCCGAAACATCTAAAGGTCCTAGGGGCTCAAACAGGATCGAGAAGGAATTTGAAGTCTTCCGATCGTCCTCGCATGTGCTCCGTGGTGGGATAGTCAGATGAAAAGCTTTTGCTGGTGCAGCCATCTAAGTGCCCCGGCTGGCTGCATGTGCCTGATGTCCAAATGTCACATTCTGCATGCAAGCTCCCGCATCGTTTTACCTCCATTGACACGAGCTTTCGGAGCTGCTCAGGAATTTGTGCAGAAGTTCAGACTTCTCTGATGTACCAGGGAAGGAGCAAGCAGTTGCGTCTTGAGTGCTGCGTGCTGGGTGACACATGAGGTCACAGATGTCGGCATCTGGAACGAAAGCCCAAGGACGGCAGAGGTTCCCATCAGAAGCAGCGTCAAATCTCTTCACTGGCCATATCGACAGCGGGACGCAGCATGGTAGGCTTTCTCAGCGAGTGGGAAACGGACGTCGTGCTTGAAGGAACATGTCTGCCACTCTGCATCGGCAACTCTGTCTCTCGCTGTTGTCTTTTACTCGGAACATCTCAACGAATTGTGGACGCGAGACGACGCTCGAAATCTTAAAGAGACAATGTTCGAGCAGAGAAGCAGTATGAATCCGGAAGTGAGGTCTGCGTTTCTAGCCTCCTGATGACTAAAAATAGACTTTGACGTGCCTCCCTCAGCTGCGACGACGACTTCCTCCTGACTGTCAGACGGATCTCGAATCATCATGTGGTAGGTGAATTTGCCATGGAATCTCTCTCAAAATTTGTCCTCCAGATTGGCTCTCAATGACTCCAGTTTACACGCCGATTCTTATGCTTCACAGAAGACGGCAAGCCGCGTCATGTTAAAATCACTCGGGGGCAGATATTTGGGCAATGAATGCCAAAGAAGCTTCGAGGAGAGGAGTTCCTGTCGTTCGGACTGGCTGTCTTCATTGCAGGTGTGTCATAAACGCATCTTCGTCCATCACGAAATTGCATATTTACCCGCACTACAGATCCAAAGAAATAGTATGCGATGACCAAAACCCCCATTGCAGAGCACACCGGTCTACAGAATGGATGTCCAACAAAAGTTTGAGCACGAGGCTTACCGCTCGAAGATCTGTCACGGGTGATCGTGGTGCCTCGCCCACGGCCTTGATATCCTTCGACTGGCAGGGCACCTACCAGGAACGTCAGTCTCTGCACTTTTTCTCAGTTGTTAGCGCACCAGAACTGGCTGGGTACGCAGACATACCCTTCTGGCAGGAAAGTCTTCTGCAGTCGACATTCACGGATGATGCCATAAAGCACATAGTAGCTGCTATTGGAGCATGCCACGAATTTAACCTGCGGAAGCAAGCCTTCCGCACAAGTACAGAGACCAACCGCTTGGGGGCCTTTGCGTTGCGCCAATGCAACAAGTCTATCGAATGTCTTGTCAGGCCAGTTGAATCGAATAGCGAGAATGCACTCTTGCGGAATCTCACAGCTGCTGTATTGTTCACATGCTTCGAATCGACGAACGGTGATAGACAGGCGGCTTTGCTTCATGTCATGCATGCCAGGCGATTGATTGAACAGATCAAGATTGTACGTGCACCGAATCGGACTGATTGGGATCGATGCCCGATTTTAGGTCTTTCAAAGGCACTCCAAGCACAACTTTGGCTTGTAGCAACGCCACGCAACATGACCTGAGCGACGATGGTTGCGAAACGTTGGCTAATCATTGCCTCTAGGTACTGGCTCCCAAGCGAAACCTCGACTATCCTATACGCCTCTCGACCATGGAGCCACTCGTTGCTCATTACGAAGCTCAGACTGGCCAGTATTACGGAGATCAGACCACGCATAGTGCGGATGAGTTCGACGTCAGTGAGGTCTTCAAGATCGAAAACCTTGTTCAGGCTCGAACATCTCTGGAGAGAGCCCTGTCATGTTTTCAATCTGTGACATGCCAGCTGGGCGACGATCTCAGCGAAGCAGACTATGCAGGTATCCTACGACAGAAGGGCAACTTTTCCAACTGGTTTGGTCGATGGGACAGTGCTTTCTGTAATTTTCTCACTCGGGAATCCACCAGCTTAAGCACTATAGACTCTAGCACTGCGAGCTTGCTGCAATTACATCAAAAAGCGGCAGTCGTGGTAAGCTCTATCGAATATGGCCAAGGCGAAGCGGTGTGGAGAGGCTTTGAAACTGATTTCAAGGACATCGTCTACCTAGCCACTGAAGTTTTCCGTCTAGGCCAGAAGAGAGCCATTGCCTACCAGCCTCCAGTGAATGTAAGTATTGCAGCGAATCCGAGCCTTGATGTCTGAAGTACTTCTGCTGACTGCGGTTCGTCCAGGCTTACTTCTCCTCAAGCATGGGCTTGACCGAGCCTCTATATCTCGCAGCCTCGCGATCGCCAGATCGGCCAACTGCAGAAAAGGCAACGGCCTTGATGCGAAGACTGCCATTGTCTGAAGGCGCTGTCTCTGGATGGCGTGTAAAAGTGCTTGAAGACTTCTTACGCACCCTCACTAGGATCAAAGTCAAGTGATTCCGTCCGCTGGACGAGACAGTATTCTACGCATCAGGACTATCTGTCGATTCCGTCAAGACAACGATCAGCTGGCTGGCAATGCTATGGTTGGCAAGGATCGTAGCTGGTCGTCTGAGACAGGTGAGATACACCACGAGAGACCGGGATGGCCAGAAGCAGAGAGGTCCAGTCCATGATGACAACGGGAATCAGCCGGAATCTCGCTACTTTCCTGTAGTGGACAATATGTTCCTCTGCTTCTGGACTAGCTATCATTCAACAACTTATCCTGAAATGGTGCTTCAGCAAAACTTGAGTTATAGAGGCTCGAATAGGCTACCATGAAGACGAAGTCGACTTCAGCACACCGGAGACCGAAGCAGAACCTTATGCCTTATACTACCGGGCCGTGAGGTGTGTCCACATCTTGCAATGGACGTAAGACCACGAAGAACTGCAAGGCTTGCGCCGGTCTCGAACAGCAACGGACTGTTCATAAGCCGGCCGGGCTCGTGAAATCAACACACAAAGATCTACCAAATCCAACCGGCAGGACAAGCGGAGTTTGCATAACAAGGAAGTACGCTAGGATCTCACTGCAGCTGCAATGATCGCGATGGCATTCGTGAGATTGCACTTCTTCGAGACCGCATGACAAGTGCAACTGATGATACCCGACATCATCCTTCGGCTGTACCAAATGGAGAAGGATGGTCGCAGAGATGGCACACCGTCTGTAGTGTCTACGGACGACGGAGCTTCACTGTCAGATTGGTCAACGCATGGTTGAGCCAATTCCGAGCACGATGAGCTTACGACTTCATGGCAGCGAGTCGGGCTCTGGGCATGAAATCCAGTCAAGTCGCCAACGTGCCGTGCGTAAGGATCTTGCGAGATCTATGAAAGTGTACGAAAGTACCAGGATGTTCCACAGCTCTTCAAAGCTTCGTCGGTGGCTCGGACCTGGCTGCAACTCAGTGGCAACACCACATGCTACTCTCAACGCATTCTCAGACGTTGGAATTCGTATGACGAGGCCTTTTGATCGCTCTAAGCTCAGCGAGCTGGCTGCGCACGCAGCAATGCAACGCTTCGCTCCGATTCATAATTGCAACATGCATCATCCGGTCGAGCTTCCATAGGTGGTCTTCCAGCCGTACACACCAATGAATAGCCTAATGAGCGCGCAATGGCATCTCACATCCAAGAAACACAAGACCATCACCATGAAGACAGATATTCAGCACTTTAGAGGATTCAAATAATGATCCCTCATCCATCGAATAGATTCTTGGCATGACATGACCGGGCGACGACTCATTAGTCAAGAAATCCACTCTTGTATCATCAGAGATGCATAGAAGCTGTCACAACACCTCTAGGTGAACAAAGAGTAGCATTTTTCAAACCATCATACCAATTTATCCAGTCGCCCGCCGGCCAGCTTCAACTTTAAACTTCGCAGGCCTATCTTCGAGCTCTCCGCTCTTTACTCCACTTCAGTCACCGTTCTATACAATTGAACACGTCCTCGAACGAAACCGTACCAGAGTAAAAAGATGACTTTGTTCCCAGGTGTAGCATTGGTCACTGGCGCCGCATCCGGTAAGACATCGACCTCCAACAATCCTGCCACGGCTGGCTGACACTCCGCCAGGAATTGGCCAAGCCACAGCAGTATCTTTCGCTCGAGAGGGATGTCGAAAAATCGCCATAGCCGATCGCAACGCTGCAGGTCTAGCTGAGACCTGCAAAGCAATCGAAGAAGCCGCATCTGGCGAGATCGTGCACATCGTCAGTCAAACCGTAGACATCTCACAAGAAGCCCAGGTCGAAGACTTCATCCACAGAATTGTCAGAGATCTAGGAAGAATCGACTATGCTGCGAACTGTGCTGGTACGCAAGCGTTAATTCCTCGATCAAGTAGTACCCTTCTTGCTAACTCCATCAAAGGCATCCTAAGCAACAACCAACTCTCAACAGAAACCTCATACGCAGACTTCGATAAAATCAACAGTATCAATTATCGCGGCTGTTGGCTATGTTCTCGAGCAGAAATCAAGCAAATGCTCGAACAAGAACCACTCCCATCTCATGATGGCCGGCCAGGGAATCGTGGAAGTATCGTGAATATCGCAAGTCAACTTGGTCTTGTTGGAAGACCAGCAGCTCGTAAGAAAACACTTCCATTTCCAAGAGCCCGACTAATCATAGTCCGATACTGATGATTAATGAATCCAGCCGCATACTGCGCCAGCAAAGCAGCCGTAATCTCCATGACCCAATGCGATGCAATAGACGTAAGTCTCACCTACCCACCATTCTCCTCTCACTAACCACTTCTTAGTACTCCAAGGATAATATTAGGATCAACTGGTAAGTCAAGTCTCACATCCATCTCAGCCTTCCTCAATCTCAGAAGAACCAAGGCTGAAATTCCTCTAGTGTCTGCCCAGGCGTAATCGACACACCAATGACAAGACCACAAATGCAAGTCCTAGCCCCAGCAATATCGATCGCACCAATGAATCGTCCAGGCACAGCACAAGAGATCGCAGACGCTGTACTGTTTCTATGTAGTTCGAAAGCGACCTTCGTGCAGGGTAGTGCTATGGTCGTTGATGGTGGGTATGTAATCAATTAACGACATCGGCCTTTGTTCCTCGCCTCGTGACATTCTGCCGAAGATATGTCGAAATACCGGGAGGTGGAGGGATAATTAATCGCCAGCGCGTGAAGTGGGACGTGATAGTGATTTGCGACAAGGTATGAGACATTGGCGGCTGTATGACGGAAGTCGCAAGCCTTGGTTATGGCGCCAGTAATGCTTGGACGGTGATCGAGCGAGCGTCATTTCATAGTCCCTGCTCAAATGTGGGTGAAAGGTGAACACTTGGAGAGGAGAACTGGAGAAGAGTGATGAAGAAAAGCGAACTGGCGTAATACATGAATTCGGCCGTTGTATACTGGTCGTGTGGTATGGTACTTCTCGACGAGGAAATACGAGACAGCTAATTACAAAAATTGTATCGGCACACTGCTCGTTATACTCTACCATAGATTAGGTATGTACAGTGCGCTCTCCAATAAATGGCAGAGAGCAGCACGTTATAGACGTCTGTCGGTAGTAACACACTCGTCTGTTTCCCTATACCTAGTATGAATCATCGCAAAAACACTGTGGTATCATGACGGACTCTAATCATCATCCTCCTCCTCTGTAGACTTGCCAACCAATGTCCACTTGCCATCACCGTTCTCATCACGCTCGTGCTTGAGAGCGAGCTTGCTAAGGTGACCGATGATGTTCTCCATCTGGGTATCGTGGAGGCTGCGGTTCTTGCGACCGAGATCGGCAAGGGCTGGGATCTTGTTAAGGAGGTAGTATGTGATGGCGATGAAGATGAGAACACCAATGGAGTACATCCAGATGACGACGACGGTGACGACGTCGGTGTGTCCGTTGCGGGTCTCCTGGAAGGATGACATTGGGCTTGGGAGAGGCTCCTGGTAGATGTTGGGGTTCAACCATCCGAAGATACAGAAGAGAGTGGCCATGACATCGACACCGAAGATGGCGCCAACCAACTGCCAGGATGGGAGAGTGGAGGCACCACGGGTGACGAAGATGAGCCAGTTCTCAGTGAGCGCGACTTCGAGGAAGAGGATTTCCTGAATGTTACCCCAGTTTTGCACAATACCGCCAGATGGAAGGTAGAGAGTACCGCGGATGATCCAGGTAGCAAGGGCAAGCTCGATACCGAGGATGACGGAGATGATCCAGATCTTAGGGAGTTGCCATTCGACGGGACGCTGCTCGGAGTGAGCGTTGTCGTAGGCGACGGCGACAGTGGCCAAATCAGCGAAAAGGGCGATGAAGACGATGAGTTCGGATGAGATGGTCTCGTTGATGATGATCATGGAAGTGACCAAGTAGATCTCCAGATGCAAGCAGAGGGCGATACGGTATTGAATGTATGCCTTCATACGCTGGAAAATCTGTCGTGCGGTCTTGATGGCGAAAACAATGGTGGAGAGACCTGGGGCGAGGAAGACGATATC